>KV019117.1:2625-28974 GCA_001598015.1 Dorcoceras hygrometricum | reverse complement strand
CGTTTTAGGCCTCAGTCCGGTGAGAAATGGATTTTCTACGGTGCTGATTCCCAGTCGAAGATTCCGTTGATCTCAGCGATGGAGATGTTCAGCTTGTTTTCGGCGGAGAACGCTGGTTTTATGATTTATGTGTTGGATGCATCTTCTTCTTCGCATGTGCAGCTCAGCGACGTTCCATTGGTGCGTCATTTTCCTGATGTGTTTCTGGAGGAGATCCCTGGTTTTCCTCCGAAGAGGGAGATTGACTTTAGCATTGAGTTGGTGCCTGGCACAGCTCCGATTTCACGTGCACCATATCAATTAGCGCCTGCTGAATTGAGAGAGCTCAAGGTGCAACTGGATGACTTGCTGGAGAAAGGTTTTATCAGACCTAGCATGTCGCCGTGGGGAGCGCCTATCTAGTTTGTCAAAAAGAAGGATGGCACAATGAGAATGTGCATTGACTTCCGTCAGCTGAACAAAGTTACCGTGAAGAATAAATACCAGTTGCCGAGGATCGACGACTTGCTTGACCAGTTGCAAGTTTCTGCTAAATATTCGAAGATCGATCTACGTTCAGGGTACCATCAGTTGAGAGTTAGAGATCAAGATGTCGCGAAGACTGCTTTTCGTACTAGGTACGGGCATTTTGAGTTTCTGGTAATGCCTTTTGGATTGACTAATGCTCCTGCAGTCTTCATGGATTTGATGAACCGAGTCTTCCGAGAGTTTATAGATCAGTGTGTGATCGTGTTCAGCGACATCTGGTGTATTCGAAGAATCCTTTGGAGCACAAGGAGCATTTTAGAGTTTTTTTCAGACATTGAGAGACTCGCAGCTGTATGCCAAGTTTTCTAAGTGCGAGTTCTGGCTGGATCGCGTCATGTTTTTGGGTCATGATTTCAGCGGATGGCATTTCTGTGGATCCCAGTAAAGTAGATGCTGTTTTGAACTGGGAGCGACCTAGGAATGTGTCTGAGGTTCGTAGTTTCTTGGGTCTGGCTGGTTATTACCGTCGTTTTATAGAGCGTTTCTCTAGTATAGCTAGGCCGATGACTCAGTTGACTCAGAAGGACAAGCGGTTCGTTTGGACTGAGCAATGAGAGAATGCTTTTCAATTTCTCAAGGAGAAGTTGACTACTGCAGCTGTGTTGGCTTTGCCGTCTGGTTCAGATGGTTACGTCGTGTGTTCCGATGCTTCGCTCAATGGATTGGGCTGTGTGTTGATGCAGCATGGACGAGTCATTGCTTATGCCTCTCGGCAGTTGAAACCGCACGAGACTCGTTATCCAGTTCATGATTTGAAGCTAGCAGCTGTGGTCTTTGCGTTGAAGATTTGGCGCCACTATCAGTATGGAGAGCAGTTTGTGGTGTATTCGGACCATAAGAGTTTGCAGTATTTGTTTTCGCAGCCTGACTTGAATATGAGACAGCGTAGATGGATGGAGCTGCTGAAGGATTTTGATTGTGAGATCAAGTACCAGCCTGGGAAAGTTAATGTAGTGGCGGATGCGTTGAGCAGAAAGGCTCAAGGAGATATGCTTGCATCGTTGTATGTTTCTAAACACCGTGAGCATCTTAGCACTACGGGTTGGAGTTTTTACCCGGCTGAGGATTATGTGGTGGTTTCTTCTTTCCAAATTGAGCCACAGATCATTTCGAGCATTAGAGCGGCTCAAAGGACAGATCCTTCCATCCATGAGTTGAAGTTGAAGGTCAGGACTGGTCAACTTGAGGACTATTCTGTTTCGTCTGATGGTTGTTTGCGTTTCCGGGGTGGTTGTGCCCAATCTGATAGATCTTCGGGAAGAGATCCTTAGAGAAGCGCATTGCAGTAGACAGAGTGTTCATCCTGGTTCACGGAAGATGTACCATGCGTTGAAGCCGCACTTCTGGTGGGCTGGTTTGAAGAGCGACGTTGCTGGTTTTGTTGCTCATTGCTTGAACTGTCAGCAGGTTAAGGCTGAGAGGAGGAGACCTGGTGGTCTGTTGCAGAGTTTGGAAGTGCCCCAATGGAATTGGGAGCACATAGCGATGGATTTTGTGACGCATTTACCTCGTTCTTGTGATGCGATTTGGTTTATAATCGACAGATTGTCGAAGTCTGCGCACTTCATTCCCTATGGTATGATGTTTTCGTTGAAGAAAATGGCGAAACTGTACGTGGATTTTGTGGTTAGATTGCACGGTGTGCCTGTTTCAATCGTTTCGGACCGAGATCCGAGGTTTAATTCCAGGTTTTGGAAGAGTTTGCAAGCAGCTTTTGGTACCAGATTGGATATGATTACAGCGTATCACCCCCAAAAAGATGGCCAATCTGAGCGAACTATCCAGACGTTGGAGGATATATTAAGAGCTGTTGTGATGGATTTTGGTGGTAGCTGGCAAGACGTGTTGTCTTTAGTTGAGTTTTCTTACAATAACAGCTACCAAGTGACGATTGGTATGGCGTCGTTCGAGGCTTTGTAAGGCAGAAAGTGCAGATCGCCAGTATGTTGGGAAGAAGTGGGGGAGAAGCAGCTGTCTTCCCCAGAGTTTCTGCAACAGAAGAAGGATCATGTGGATCTGATTCGACAGCGGATTAAAGCTGCCCAGGATTGCCAAGCCAGTTATGCAAATAGGAGGCGTCGACCTCTAGAGTTTCAGGTTGGTGATCTCGTTTTCCTTAAAGTTTCTCCATTTCGCAGTGTCATGCGCTTTGGACACAAGGGAAAGTTAGCCCCTCGTTATGTTGGTCCGTATGAAATCTTTGAGAGGATTGGCCCTTTGGCGTATCGGCTTTGTTGCCACCAGATATGTCTTCTCTACATGATGTCTTTCATGTTTCCATGTTGAGGAAGTACGAGCCAGATCCTTCTCATGTGTTGAGAACTGATGAGGTTGAGCTAGATCAGACATTGAGTTATGTTGAGTATCCCTTGCGGATCCTAGATAGAAAAGAGAAGCAGCTGATGAATAAAACCATTCCCTTGGTGATGGTTAAATGGAGCAAACATGGTAGGGAAGAAGCTACCTGGGAGATGGAAGAGAAGATGCAACGTGAGTGGCCGCATCTGTTTGCGTGAGTGTTGCATCAGATTTCAGTAATTGTTTGCTCAGTTATCTTGAACTCTTGGTTGTGAGTTCAGTTGTTGCCCCAGTTTGATTTTCGAGGATGAAATCGTGTTTTAGTGGGGGAGATATGCGAGACCTGTGTTTCACAATCAGGTGTTGGTCGGGTTTGGACCAGCTGTTGGTCGATGTGCTTGGAGTAGACATCGATATTTGCCTAAGTGTTAATCAGCAGCAGTAGTAGTGGGATCAGCCGTTGAGTGATCGCGACAGTTGTTGACATTTCAGACGTTGCGTGTTGGTAGGAAGCAGCAGCAATGCAGACGTGGATTTCAGACGTTGGTGTATTAGCGCGTATCCAGCTGTTGCGAGAGATCAGCTGTTGCAAGTGATCAGCTGTTGGTATGTTAGTTGCGATGATCAGCAGAGAACGCTAAGGGACTTTGAAGCAACGACGTTTTGTGAGCAGGAACCAGCTGTTGGTTTCGTTAACGTGTTTCGTAGCGGATAGAGAAACTATGTCGTTTAGATAAGTTGTAACGACAGCGTTTTGAGTGGAGTGTTTTGTATCAGCTGTTGGTTAATGATAGACATCAGCTGTTAAGAGATCTCATGCGTTGTGACTGCTGGTTTGTGAATTAGCTGTTGGTAGCAAGGTGACGTGTCCCTCTGCGACGTCTTTTGGTTAAGTTGGTGCGAAGCCGTTTAGCTTTAGAGTTGTTTGAAAGATTCAACTGCTGGTTAATATATTAACGATAGGCAAACTCTGATGCAAGATATCAGCTGCTGGTTGGGAATATTAGTTGTGACAACTGATTGTGTCGGTGGATCTATTACTGTTTCTATCTGCTGTTTGAGTAGTGTATTTAAGAGAAGACTTGGTCTTCGATTGTTTAACAGATCCCATACTTAGAAATATTTCCCGATAGAAAATCTTGTCGCGAACCCTAGTTACTGTACACAGTAACCTTATCCGTCCTAATTTCCGGTGGTAGACAACTCCGACGAGAGTGAGAGTGGTAGCGTTGTACTCCTCTCGCTAAGGCGCTTTGTTCTATACCTCGTTAGAAGGATTTGGAGGAGCTGGAAGAGGATCGCAGGATCTCTTAGACACCTCCCTTGTGTAGTTTGCTAGCATAAGCGTTCCCTGCCATGCCAGTAGTTTCGTTGGGGTAAGTAAAGATGCTACCTTTAAGCTTCGTTAGAGCTTTCCGTTGAGTTAGGAAGGTAGATGAGTGCTCGTGGAGTTGTAGCTCCCAGCTGCCGTTATTTTACGTTTCGGCTTTTGAGCAGTGGGTTGTGTTGTTATAGCATGTGACATATCTGTGTTGCTCGGACTTGATTGTAGCAGCTGTGTGTGGTAATTATAGCTCAGAAGTTGGTGAGGTACGGATGTTGAGCTTGTATTACGGCTGGAATTGGCATGGATATTATGTTTGATTGTTGTGTGTGCATTGCTTGTTGTTGTATATGCTGTTCAGCTGTTGCATTGCATACGCATGATCATTTCCATTTCAGTTGGTGTGGCCGTGCTTTGTTGTTGCTCTGTTTTCTTACCAAGATGCGAGGGCGAGCGGCAATACCGCACTCTCATCTCCCTGCTGGTCTGTTAGCCCTAATGCGCCGAGTGGTTAACTACCACAGTTCATGGGTTGGGCAATAGCAGGTTGAGTTATTGATGCATCTGGTATTCAGGTGTGGTGTAAATATGAGCGGGTAATTCCCGTGTGCTTGTACACACACCAGTGGCCACTAACCATTCTTCGCAGAATCTGTTGTCAACTGTTGAATTCTTTGGATCCCTTTCTTGGTTGTAGCATTCGGCTGTTGCATTGTCCCTCATGCATAGCATTAGTATTATATCTTTTGCTATTCATTGTTGTTTTATAGTTGCTCTCCGTACTGGGTTTAACCCCTAGGTCCCTCTGGGGCTGTTGTGTTTGTTTGCCTGTCTGTTGTTCAGGTTTTCCAGGTTTCGCAGCTGGTCGAGGTTATGATCCAGCTGGTGGTGCCCCAGGAGGTGGTTAGAGTGTCCCAGTTATATATAGTATTTGTATACACTGGTATCACTTCGTGTGATGCTTAGTTTTATATAGTTGGTAGACCATCTGTACTTGTGTTGTATTCAGCCGTTGGGCATTTGTTGTACTTGAATATTTGTGTTGTTGTGGATTTATAAATTGGGATTATTTTGAGTATCTTGTATTTTAAATTATGTTATCTTTCAGTCAGGCCAAAAGCAAAAAATTTAACCACTTTTTAGTAGCTTCCGTTTGTGTTTGCGTGTTTTACTCTGATGTGTGCACGAGGCCTGACACTAAGCGTCTGAAGAACAACTCTCAAATGCTCCTTATGCTCCAAAGGAGTCTTCGAATACACGAAGATGTCGTCAATGAACACTATCACAAACTGATCGATGAACTCTCGAAAAACTCTATTCATCAAGTCCATGAAAACTGCTGGGGCATTTGTCAAACCAAAAGGCATAACCAGAAACTCGAAATTCCCGTACCTCGTACGAAAAGCAGTCTTCGCAACATCTGAATCTCTTATCCTTAGCTGATGGTACCCTGAACGTAGATCGATCTTAGAATATACAGCCTAGCCTTGCAGCTGATCGAACAAGTCATCGATCCTAGGGAATGGGTACTTATTCTTAACAGTAGCTTTGTTCAGCTGGCGGAAATCGATGCACATCCTCATTGTGCCATCCTTCTTCTTAACAAACATGATAGGCGCTCCCCACGGTGACATACTAGGCCTAATAAAGCCTTTTTCCAGCAAATCATCCAGTTGCACCTTGAGCTCTCTCAACTCAGCAGGCGCTAAGCGATACGGTGCACGAGAAATCGGAGCTGTGCCAGGCACCAACTCAATGCTGAAGTCAATCTCCCTCCTCGGGGGAAAACCAGGGATCTCCTCCGGAAACACATCGGGAAATGACGCGCCACTGGAACGTCACTAAGCTGCACACGCGAATAAGAAGATGCGTCCATCACATAAATCGTAAAACCAGCGTTCTCTGCTGACAATAGGCTGAACATCTCCATCGTTGAGATCAACGGAATCTTTGACTGAGAATCGTGGCCGTAGAAGTTCCACTTCTCGCCAAGCTGAGGCCTAAAACGCACAATCCCATGGAAGCAATCCACGGAGGCCCTATAACTAGACAAAACATCCATTCCTACGATACAGTCGAACCCACAACGTTATCCTAATCAGGTTTGCTACTAGAACGTTCTCGCCGAACCTAAGAATGCCGTCCAACACAACTTCTTGGGAGAGTAGGCTCACGCCAGCGGGAGTTGCAACAGAAACAACATCGCGCAACACAGTGGTACACAGACCACGCTCAAACACAAAAGCATCAGCAATAAACGAATGTGATGCACCAGTGTCAAACAACACACGTGCAAGATAATTGAAAACAAGAAAAGTACCTGAAATCACTCCGCTCGACGTGCCCTCCGCCTGCTCCCTAGTAATGGCATTCACTTGGGCTTTCTGGGGAAAAGCGATATGCTGCTGGGAAGACTGTCTGAAACGCGATGGACCAGGCTGCTGAAACGGCCTAAATTGCGTCTCCTCTATTCTCTGCTGCTGTTGCTGCTGTCCAGGAAAAGGACGACCCCTAGACGATCCACCACGTCCCTACGGTGGTGCTGCAGCTTGCTGAGATCCAGCTAATGGACACACTCTCGCAAAGTGCCCGTACTGCCCACAAACGTTTCACGATCCTTGCACCCCAGTACACTGCGTCGAAGGGTGCCTGCCACCACAAAATCCAAAATACTCCACCTTGGAGCCATTTCTGCTAGAACTACCAATACCAGAAGAACTAGAACCTCCTTTCTTCTTGAACTGGTGACCACGAGGCCTAAACCTCTGGCGTCCCGACTGCTGAGCTAACTGCTGCTGCGGGGAAGGCTGAGACGATTGGGACGACGGGGAAGGCTGCGCTGTCAGGCCTCGTACACAACACAGAGTCAAAACACGCAAAACATAACGGAAGCACTTAAAAAGTGGCTAAAAATTTTTCGCTTTTGGCCTGACGAAGAAAACATAATTTAGAATACTGTCATACTCAAAATAATCCCAGTTAACACAAAATCAAAATAACATAGTATCATTATAACGAATACAACACTGCCCAACGGCCAAATACAACAGCTGAAAACCACAAATCACAGACAGACTAATAACTATATAAGCCTAAGCACCACCCGGGACATCCCACCCGCGGCGATACCGGCGCAATAGATACTATACATAACTGGGACACGCTAAACACCTCCTGGGGCATCTCCAGCTGGATCATCTCCACGACCAGCGGAACAACCTGGAAAACCTGAACAACAAATAGGCAAACAAAACAAACCAGCCCCAGAGGGACATCGGGGTCAAACCCCAGTACGAAGAGCAGTATAAAACAGCAATCTAGATACAGCATGCAATGTATCATGTCGTGCAAATGCATGAGCAGTACAAAGAACATCGGTAACAACCGAAGGGCCAAACTGAAAAGAAAGCAACAACTGTGACACATCACCGAGTCTCGGAAGCTACCCGATCGCACCCAGTGGAAAATAGAGTGGCTCATCATCGCACCTACACGGAAGCCACCCGCCAGGTAGCACGGAATTTCAAGTGGACACAACCACCCACCAACCTCTATCCAGGTCACTGCAACTGAGGACTGGGAACAACTCAACCAACATCCTCCAGCTGCTCCAAATCGTGGTTATGCAACACCGCACCGCACCACGAAGGAAGGGCTCCCACAGAGCAACATATCATGGATAACAAAGGAACCATTGGCTCAATATGCTATGCAGATGCAGTAACATGCTTTACATGATGCGTGTACGAGTAATGCCAGAAAACACAGCAAAGCATTCAAATAATCACATGCATAGAAACTCAAAAGATCACCAAACAGCAGGTAATACACCAGATAGTTCAGCCAATATACATGCATAATATACACAGCTTGCCTCTACACAAACACTCAGCACAGCTATTCAACACATAATACCTCCCCATGCTTATCTCAAAGCTGTAATACAAGCTCGATTCGTACCTTACACGGTAGAATACCTAAAACAGAATCTACCAAGGTGCGGTATCAACAATATACAACTATGCTTCCTCACGGCTCATGGAAAAACTTCCACAAAGCTGCCCAGAAGCTGGAACTTGTTAAGAAACCTTGCAAATCAATTTAAATCCAGCCTTCTACAATTTACCGCCTACCTTAAGGAACGAAAATCTGGTTCTAAGCTCTCCAACACACAGTCACTAGAAATCTGGACGAAACCTGCTACACAACACTCACAAACAGATCTCAGAAACTACTCAACAGGTCATGGCAAATCACAGTAACTCAGAGCTGGGAGTAAACGCTCAAACCAACGATTACTCTAACAATTCAACTCAACAAGAAGCTTAATTTCAAAGATGTGAGTAAGATCTCAAAGCCAAACGGAAATTCTACCTGCACACAGCAACACACTAACAAGGGGAGCTACTACTACTGCTTCGCGATCTCACTCCAAGGCTAATTCAAACCTTCTAGCTGGTAATAATCGAAAGAGGAACTCCCAAGGAGTGCAGCGCCAGCGACCTTGAGAAAAACGGAGACGGGAAACGGCGGCAATCGGCGAATGAAAATCACGGTGAACAGTACTCTAGGGTTCACGACGAAGAAAGAAAGTCGGGAGGATATTTTGCTAAGTATGGAGTCGCAACTAATGAAACAAAGACCAAGTCCTGCTTCTTATATAAACACGAGAAATCTGCTAAAATAAATCACCGCCATAAACAGATCTCTCAAGCAACCGACGCATGCACTAGACAATGTTCAGCAACGAAACGACGTCGCGCAACCATGGAAGAAGTCTGAACACTAAAGAAAAACGCTGGAGAAATCTGAATTATTAAACCATCGCAATACTCGAATTCCACCAACAAAAACAGATCTTACACATGCGCTACACATATATATCGACCAAACCAGATTCCACAACCACGCGCGCTAACAACATTCGAAACCCCAAAACGACGTCACTTCAATACCACGGAGAAGTCTGGAGAATAAAAGCGCTAAAGTTGGAACACGCCACACAAACTCCAACAATCGCTACAGGAGAGTTGACCAGCGTTGACGTCTGGATGCTAACTCCCGCGAACCAGATCTCTCCAACAAGCGCTAAACCAGCGATCAACTCCAAAACGACGTCGCACAACACCATGGTGAAGTCTGGACGCTAATAACAAACACTAGAGAGATCTGAAACACTAAGCGCTAAACGCTGCGTTGCAAAACAGATCTCACAAACACGCCCAGCCTAAACGACAGCGTATTCACTTATCTAAACGATGTCGTATCCACCCCAATACAAAAACACGTGGAGACCAGATCTCTACACACTAACGCAACGGATCTGTCCTACTCACAAGACAACCGGATCTCACAAAACGACGGCGTATCCACATCGCGCTACAGGATCTTTGACTAGCGTTGACATCTGGTGAACAAACCAACCAGATTTCACCTACGTCACCTGCTCCTGCGAAACGGCATCGTTACAACTAATTCAAACGGTGCCATATCCAACTCGATACAAACACGCTAAGGCAAAGTCTGAACAATTAAAATATATTTCTAACTTAAAAATACCAAAATTCCCAGAATTGCTCCCAATATGAAATCTGACCCCAAAAACACATTCGAAGCCTTCCAACTGAAAGCTGGATCACCAGATTTTTCCACGCACAAATCTGAATTCTTATAATCCGATTAATTCCACAAATTAATCATATCTAAATTTCCAGATCTCACATTTCTCTCCACCTTAAGAGATTTCGTCCTCGAAATCGAACCGACAACTCTGGAATAAAACAAAACAATTCTCGGCCTAGACAACATTGGTGAGCTAAGCTACTCGCAGGACAATCAAAAGTACGATAACTCTCAACCCAAAGGCTACTAACCGAGAGTTCAAGATAACCAGGAGTACAACCACAAGCAACCAACTGCTGAAGAATCACAACGAACATATAACTACAAAAATCTGACTCGACGCTAACACAACCCAGCGTAGTCATTCGCTCTATAACTTTACCTTACATAAGCATGCCGTGCAACGACGATAGTTCATGTTGGCACTGCCAACTAATAAGCCAGAATTCGATCCTTTCTGCGATCTCCAAAAGATCAAACATAACTAGGAGCTCAACAACTATACTGCTATGCCTAAAACAGCTGAAAATCAAAAGCCAAGTCACAAAGCACACTGCCAAAAGAAATCAACAAAAGAACAACTAATTACCAGCGAGGTAGAAACCAACTCGAATTTGAAGGAGACATAGCACAAGGATGAAAGACCGTCCCAAAGAGGATGAGGGCACGCTCCACTCATCATAATTCTGTCTCTCAAATATACCTTCCAAAATATCCTTGCTATCTAAAACAGTCAAATTGAGGGTATAGTCTCGCTCATTCCATCAGTATTCAACACAAGGGAAGGATCTGATTCACAATTTCCTCGACTTGAACACAAAAAACACACTACGTGTCCACAACAACACAGCCGGCATTAGTAAATCACACACCAAAGATCCAATTTAACCTGATACACCCACACATACTGATGAATCTGCGAACTAATTCACCTCTAAATCTCAATTCATCATTATCTAAGAAGGAGAAACTTGCAAACAGCATGCGGTTCCCCACTGAGGTTCCAAAATTCCACACTGAGAAAGCAAAATATGGTCAAAAGGTCATGCTCACCCTTTGCTCGAGACATAACCAGATCTTTTAGGTCATCCACCCACTGTACAACTTCCGATGAAAACCATTAAGTCCTACAATCCCTTCTAGTCACCAAGCAAAATTTGTACTTTCCACCGTACAAAATCTCAAAGCAGGTTATATCGAACATCGCTTGGTCACGAATTCTACACGAAAATTATACCAATCCTCGGTATGGCCTCACGGACTCAGCATCTGATCAGGGAGAAACGATAAACTCGCAGTTCCTCGAGACCCAAAAACTTCGAAAATCTCTTCCAACTTCGGAACAAGAGTTTAGAGTACTTACCAGCCACTACAGACACCAGAAACTAGAAAATAACAACAGAACTGCCACAAATCCCCTTGCCTGTTTCTTAGAATAAGCCTTAACACAAGGACAAATGGGCTGATATAGACAATTCGCCAATTATGCTTTTACTGCCCGCACTAACTGGCACTCGGAGCCAACAAGAAAACTCTACAAATCTACCATATGCTCAAAATCATCCTGAGATACTCACCGCTACTAGCACTGTTGGATGGGCCTTCCAACAAATTTTCAGTAGCGAGCTTCTCTCGCGCAGGCAGACGCTAAACTCCCATCTAGAATCTTAAACTAACTCCAGCCAAAATCAATATCACGTCAACAAGCCGGACTGAGTGAAGACAGAACTCGCTAATCGCTCTCCACCTTAAAATGCACGCCAGAACTCCAAGGTAGATAAAACAGTCTCCAATACCGAGACAAAGGTGGGGCATCACATCTAGCAAAGTCTCCACAATCCCTAACGCAACTATGCCTCGTAGAATGCAATGGGAGGGACTACAACCGAAACAGGGGGGTCCACAGAAGTTCAACAACTCAAGACCAATCGAAAATCAAAGACAAAGATCAACAAACAGATGTGGCCACAGGGTGTGAACATATGGGAGTTACCCACTCGTCTCAACGCACGGTACTAGGTGCACAACAATCACAAAACCTGCGGTTGCCCAACTCATGAACTGTGGTAATTAACCACTCGGCTCATAGCGGCTAACAGAACCCTGCAGGGAGACAAAAGGCACAACATTCCCATTTGTCTTCCAAAACAACACCCTGGTACACACAGATCCATACCCAAAGCCTGAACAAGGCACCGTTAAACGAATCGGGGTTCAACAGCTGGAAACACAGACAACAGAAATTAAAGGAGTTCAAAAATACTGCAATTCTGCTGCCCGGACAAAGAAATCAAAGAGGATAAACACGGCACTAAAGGTTACAAGGAGAAACAAGGAAATCTCAACTGAAACACGTCAGGGAGAAATTCTCAACAAGTAACAACTATCCTCTCAACAACGAGGAGCTAACACTCCCAAAACAAACCACTTCCCTAACAGAACTTGCTCACAACTTGCTAACCTAACTCAGCATCACTCTCGGAACGACAACTTCTCCACCGGCAGGAGTAACAAAGACACTACATCACACAGACGAGATGGGGCGGAAACATCCTCACGCACCACCAAACAACAAATACAATCATAAGCGAGCACGATGTCCACGCGTCAACTAAACTCACACAGAGTTAACAAGTGAGGAACAACTACCTGTACAATCTCCTCCGGTCAAGACATCATCTCGCTCCCCAGTCTTCGCATCCACCTGAGTTGGCTGAAGTCCCAGTTGCTCAAATAGAGAAAGCTCTCTAACGCTAGACGTCTCTAAAGGCTGAAGTTTTGATCGCTGGAACGGAGAAGGTTGCTTCGGTCGCCTCGAAGAACTACTAATCAAAGCCTGCTGTCCCAAAGTAGGACACACTCTAGCAAAGTGCCCAACCTGACCACAATTGTTGCAAGTGCCTCGCACTCCAACGCATTGAGAAGGTTGATGCTTACCCCCACACTGTCCACAGTATGACGCATTCGGCCTCACTCCACTAGAACCGCCAGAATTCGAAGAACTCGAATTGGATCTCTTAAAGTGCCTTCCTCTTGGTCTAAACCTCTGTCGACTCAATGACTACGGTGCCACAGAAGGCTGGGAGGACGACGTTCCAGATGGCACAGAATCCACACATTGTCCTGTCGACGACTGCACTTGAATCTGTCCAACTGCAAGGCTTTCCATAAGGTTAACCGCTCTGTTGACAGCATTAGCAAGAGCGAGAAAGGCTGAAGACTGACTCTCACTAAATCCCAAAGGAACACTCGGTTGGGAGGCATCCTCTCTATCAGCACTAACCGGAATCCTCGAATCAACCACCGCTTGCCTACTAGCTCTACCTCTTCTCCTAGGCGGCATCTCTACAAGACACTCAAAGGTAAGCACACATGCAAGTAATTCAAGTAGTCAAGCACAAACCAAAGAACAACTACTGTGCCTAGACTCACATGTGATCAAAGAAATCGAGCTTATCCCAGTTTAAGCTCTGATACGAAAAATGTCAGGCCTCGTGCACAACACAGAGTCAAAACACACAAAACATAACGGAAGACACTTAAAAAGTAGGCTAAAAATTTTTCGCTTTTGGCCTAACGAAGAAAACATAATTTGGAATACTGTCATACCCAAAATAATCCCAGTTAACACAAAATCAAAATAACATAGTATCATTATAACGAATACAACACTGCCCAAAGGCCAAATACAACAGCTGAAAACCACAAATCACAGACAGATTAATAACTATATAAGCCTAAGCACCACCCGGGACATCCCACCTGCGGCGATACCGGCGCAATAGATACTATACATAACTGGGACATGCTAAACACCTCATGGGGCATCTCCAGCTGGATCATCTCCACGACCAGCGGAACAACCTGGAAAACCTGAACAACAAATAGGTAAACAAAACAAACCAGCCCCAGAGGGACATCGGGGTCAAACCCCAGTACGAATAGCAGTATAAAACAGCAATCTAGATACAGAATGCAATGTATCATGTCGTGCAAATGCATGAGCAGTACAAAGAACATCGGTAACAACCGGAGGGCCAAACTGAAAAGAAAGCAACAACTATGACACATCACCGAGTCTCGGAAGCTACCCGATCGCACCTAGTGGAAAATAGAGTGGCTCATCGTCGCACCTACACGGAAGCCACCCGCCAGGTCGCACGGAATTTCAAGTGGACACAACCACCCACCAACCTCTATCCAGGTCACTGCAACTGAGGACTGGGAAAAACTCAACCAACATCCTCCAGCTGCTCCAAATAGTGGTTATGCAAAACCGCACCGCACCACGAAGGAAGAGCTCCCACAGAGCAACATATCATGGCTAACAAAGGAACCATTGGCTCAATATGCTATGCAGATGCAGTAACATGCTTAACATGATGCATGTACGAGTAATGCCAGAAAACACAGCAAAGCATTCAAATAATCACATGCATGGCAACTCAACAGATCACCAAACAGCAGGTAATACACCAGATAGTTCAGCCAATAGACATGCATAATATACACAGCTTGCCTCTACACAAACACTCAGCACAGCTATTCAACACATAATACCTCCCCATGCTTATCTCAAAGCTGTAATACAAGCTCGATTCGTACCTTACACGGCAGAATACCTCAAACAGAATCTACCAAGGTGCGGTATCAACAATATACAACTATGCTTCCTCACGGCTCATGGCAAAACTTCCACAAAGCTGCCCAGAAGCTGGAATTTGTTAAGAAAACTTGCAAATCAATTTAAATCCAGCCTTATACAATTTACCGCCTACCTTAAGGAACTAAAATCTGGTTCTAAGCTCGCCAACACACAGCCACTAGAAATCTGGACGAAACCTGCTACACAACACGCACAAACAGATCTCAGAAACTACCCAACAGGTCATGGAAAATCACAGTAACTCAGAGCTGGGAGTAAATGCTCAAACCAACGATTACTCTAACAATTCAACTCAACAAGAAGCTTAATTTCAAAGCTGTGAGTAAGATCTCAAAGCCAAACCAAAATTCTACCTGCACACAGCAACGCACTAACAAGGGGAGCTACTGCTACTGCTTCGCGATCTCACTCCAAGGCTAATTCAAACCTTCTAGGAGGTAATAATCGAAAGAGGAACTCCCAAGGAGTGCAGCGCCACCGACCTTGCAAAAAACGGAGACGGGAAACGGCGGAAATCGGCGAATGAAAATCACGGTGAACAGTACTCTAGGGTTCGCGACGAAGAAAGAAAGTCGGGAGGATATTTTGCTAAGTATGGAGTCTCAACTAATGAAACAAAGACCAAGTCCTGCTTCTTATATAAACACGAGAAATCTGCTAAAATAAATCACCTCCATAAACAGATCTCTCAAGCAACTGACGCATGCGCTAGACAATGCTCAGCAACGAAACGACGTCGCGCAACCATGGAAGAAGTCTGAACACTAAAGAAAAACGCTGGAGAAATCTGAATTATTAAACCATCGTAATACTCGAATTCCACCTACAAAAACAGATCTTACACATGCGCTACACATATATATCGACCAAACCAGATTCCACAACCACGCGCGCTAACAACATTCGAAACCCCAAAAAGACTTCACTTCAATACCACGGAGAAGTCTGGAGAATAAAAGCGCTAAAGTTGGAACACGCCACACAAACTCCAACAATCGCTACAGGAGAGTTGACCAGCGTTGACGTCTGGATGCTAACTCCCGCGAACCAGATCTCTCCAACAAGCGCTAAACCAGCGATCAACTCCAAAACGACGTCGCACAACACCATGGTGAAGTCTGGACGCTAATAACAAACACTAGAGAGATCTGAAACACTAAGCGCTAAACGCTGCGTTGCAAAACAGATCTCACAAATACGCCCAGCCTAAACGATAGCGTATTCACTTATCTAAACGATGTCGTATCTACCCCAATACAAAAACACGTGGAGACCAGATCTCTACACACTAACGCAACGGATCTCTCCTACTCACAAGACAACCGGATCTCACAAAACGACGGCGTATCCATCGCGCTACAGGATCTTTGACTAGCGTTGACATCTGGTGAACAAACCAACCAGATTTCACCTACTTCACCTACTCCTGTGAAACGGTGTCGTTACAACTAATTCAAACGGTGCCGTATCCAACTCGATACAAACACGCTAAGGCAAAGTCTGAACAATTAAAATATATTTCTAACTTAAAAATACCAAAATTCCCAGAATTGCTCCCAATATGAAATCTGATCCCAAAAACACATTCGAAGCCTTCCAACTGAAAGCTGGACCACCAGATTTGTCCACGCACAAATCTGAATTCTTAAAATCCGATTAATTCCACAAATTAATCATATCTAAATTTCCAGATCTCACATGCGCTCCCTGAATCACTGGGCGACTACTCTGCGCCACCTGCGGCCTACGAGACCGACGATTCTTCAACCCCTCCTCGATATCATTCGTGCTATCGACAGCCTCTGCATAGCTCTTCGGTTTACTCGACAAAACCAAGGTATACAACTCCTCATTCAGCCCTTCAAGAAACTTAGTCCTCTTCGCTCTCTCTCGGCCAGCAACATGCGGCACATACGCAAGAAGGGAAGAAAACCTACGGGCATACTCTCTAGCAGACATGGAACCCTGCTCCAAGTTATCAAACTCACGCTCACGAGCGTTCATGTAGGACTCCGGGACATACTCCTGACGAAAAGCAACACAGAAACTGTCCCACAAAATCCCCACTCCAGTCTCTTCCAAAGTCCTCGAAGCGCCTCTCCACCAACGCTCCGCACCTTTCCTCAGCTGGAAAGTATCTAAGCTAAACTTGAGCTCATCATCATACTGCACACGGTTGAATAGACCCATGATATGCTGCAACCAAGAGTCATCATCCTCACTAGACTAATCCCCATTGAAAACCTGAGGACTCATCCGCTGGAACCTCGCCATCACCACTTCCATGCTATCCACGCGGGCTGCCAACTCGTCAACCTCTTCTTCAATCCGACTATCGCGTCTAAGAGATGGAAAACTACGCTGATCCTCGTTCTGACCTCCAGATTCGTCCTGAAACTGCCCTCTACCTCTACCCAAATGTCTAGACGGCATCTAAGAAGATACTAAACAAGATAATATCACACAGAACAGATACTATCGCGTCTAAGAGATGGAAAACTACGCTGATCCTCGTTCTGACCTCCAGATTCGTCCTGAAACTGCCCTCTACCTCTACCCAAATGTCTAGACGGCATCTAAGAAGATACTAAACAAGATAATATCACACAGAACAGATACAGCACACAAAAATATGCAGCACGTAGATCACACAGTCATGCACAAGAAACACACAACACTGTGCCTAGACTCAATTGTGATCAAACGAAATTGAGCTTATCCCAGCTTAAGCTCTGATACCAAAAATGTCAGGCCTCGTGCACAACTCAGAGTTAAACCACGCAGAAACATAGCGGAAGCAATAAAAAGTGGCTTAAAATTTTTCGCTTGGCCTGACGGTTTAAGACAGATAATTTAAAATAGCACAATAATCCCAGTTTACATTACAAAATACAACAGTACAGCAACAATACAACAGCGGAAAAAACTATAGCTGAACAGAAACTAAGCACAGGGCATTCCCCGACTGACAGTACTAGTACATAATATGCTATGCGCTAACTGGGACACTCTATCCACCACCTGGGGAACCACCAGCTGGATCAAAGCCACGCCCAACTGTGAATCCTGGAAAACCTGTAACAGCCCCAGAGGGACCACGGGGGTCAAACCCCAGTACGGAGAGCAACAATACAGCAAACAGAAAGCAGTAGATAAATATGCAGATGCTATGCAGGAGATCGAAGTACAACCAATAGCTGAAAGCTGAAGGATCTCAAAATAGCAACTCGATAGCTGGATAACAAAACTCAACAGCTGGAGCAAAACAACTGAAAGACAGTAGTCATAGAATGTATACTGAGTATATGTGAGCTACCCACTGGTCTCACGTATACTACACCAGATGCAAAAATAACTCAACCTGCTGTTGCCCACTCATGGGGTGTGGGAGCTACCCACTCCGCCCATAGCGGCTACCCGTCCCAGCAGGGAGATGAGGGACTGGAGTTACCCGCGCGCCTCCAGCTTTAAGGTATACGGGAGTTACCCGCTCGTCCTTAAGCCCAGCATCCTGGTACGCTCAGATCGAATACAAGGCATAGCTAGCAAAACAGAGCTCAACGGTTGAATATGCGTGTATGCAAATGCAACAGCTGATATTATAACACATGCACCATAATAACAGCAAAGAGCATACATAGCAAGGCACATAATCTACGCTCAACCAATAGCTGTAACAAAGCTCAACATCCGTACCTTAACTTCTGAGTTATACCTAGCACACGCAGATTGCCACAATGGAAATCCTAGCAACGGAGATCCACCACCCCAAAAAGCTAGGATTGGATGCGAAATCTGATGCTCATGCTAACAGACTACACAAGGGAGATGTCTCTGTGATCCTCTTCCAGCTCCTCCGCTGCCTACGAAAAGGGTATGAGACGAAACGCCTTAGCAAGAGGAGTCCAACGCTACCACTCTCGCTCTCGTCGGAGCTATCTACCGACGACAATTGAAACGAAGAAGGTTACTGTGAACAGTAAATAGGGTATCACGACAAGATAAGGTTCACGGGAAATATTTCTAAGTATCGAGGAAACAATAATTGAACGCAAGGACCAAGTCCTCTACTTATAGTCACACTTGACTAACTAGGAAACAGATCCACCGACAATATCAGCTATCACGACTGATATCCCAACCAACAGCTGAATCTCACATCAGCTAAATCCTTACATTGATACCCTGCTCAACTAAATCAAACAACGTCGCAGAGGGACACATCACCTGCTACCTACTGCTAATCGACTAACCAACAGTTGATCCCTCAATCAGCAGTTGGATACGTGCACAACCCAACATCTGAGTCCTAGCGCTACATCGAAACGCTGTCGTTCCAACTAATCCAAACGACGACGCACCAACACCCGCTACTGAAAAAACGTTGCTGCTCGAAATGCTTCATAGCGCCTCAACTAGTCGTTGTTGATGCAACACCCGAACAGATGTCTCCACGCAACACCTGATATCTTCACACAGCTGTATTCAACACTTAAACAATTCCGATGGCTACTCCAAGCACATCGACTCACAGCTGGTCCTATCCCGATCAACATCTGAACAGCAGAAAGTTTGGGTCTCACAAGTGACGTGTCATCATTTGAAAGCTTAGCTCAGCTTGAAGATCAGTTGTTGTTATGGGGAGAGACGGAACAAGTCTCTGAACTGTTTGAGCGACGATCGCTCATCATGTACAAACTCTATGATATGGAGGTGCAGAAGAGCGTTGATGAGCACCTGGAAAATTTCAAGACAACCGAGCCGTCTATAAATTATGATTATATGTGCATTCGATTTCTTAGGAAGGAAATTAGAGAAATCTCACGGCAACACAGGGATCTACGATTTTTAGCTGGTCTACCTATTGTAGCTTCGGAAGCCTCAATAACAGGCGATGTTGACAGCACAGACACTCTACCGATCACTGTGTCCCCACTAGCACAACCATGGATCCCTGCTTGAGTTTTCTACTCAGGATGAACAAGAGCAGGCAGCGGCAAGGAATGATGTACAAATTAAGACGGTTGACCAGGTTGTCGAACAGAAAGAGGATACAGAGAATGTACAGTTGGGTATTTTGGATGGACAACAGGATTAACCAGTCCCAGAGAAAGAGGATCAGCCTCAACATAGTTCAAACCACTCTAGTTCCCGATCTTCTAGTTCTCGTCCCTTCATGTACAGTGGCCAGAGTGCCATGCATTTCAATATTGATTCCAATCCTAGATCTAGTGAGAGTTCTACTTCTTCTGACAGTCCCCCCACTCACAACGAGGATCTTGTAAATAACTTACAAATGGTTGTATATAAAAGCATAGAAGAGCGGATATACTTTTTGGATTATGAAAATAATGAAGATTCTTCCCATGATGGGTCACAGCAGGTTTTTGTATCCAGTCCTCCAGACACTCCTCATGCTGACAGTAAGCTCGCAGAAGTAGAAAAGGTCGTTGCCTCCCTGGATTCACGGATGATCTCTATGGATTCACAGGTTAAATCTATTGATTTGAGGGTGAAATCCATGGATTCCAGACTTGGATCTCTAGACTCCAAAGTTGAGCAGTTTCTGAATATTCAGACATTTATGAAGCACAACTTTGGTACCTACAAGCGCGGATTTTATGATAGGATGTACACGGTGGCTGCCACTGTTACTTATTCCCAAACATCGTTGTAGACCAGCCTAGTTCGTCAGCTGGCTGAGCAGCAATAACAGTTTTCCAATGATCTTGATTTTGTCAAATTGCAGCTGGTAGAATTGGTTAACCACCTTAAAGAGACTGGTGATGCCAAAAAGGGGGAAGGAGGACACAAAGTGGTGGATCTGAAGGAGGACAAGGACTGAGTAGACAAGGGAAGGTCCAAGCTGTACTAGGGATAAAGGACCAAAATATAAAAGGAGAGAAGGAAGCAGCGGTTATAAGAGGATAAGATGGTTTTGAGAAAGGATGGACTTAGTTTTTTTTCAAGTTGTTTGTATATAGTTGCATATTTTAATTGTTCAATGGTATATAAAATCTCTTGTTGCGATCAAAATTGTGTCACCGACCAACGTTTTATCATCACACAAAATGGGGAAATTGTTAGAGCAAATTTCAGAAGTTTTGGTGATGAAAAATAAAAAGAGATATAATCAAGACCAAAGGCACCATATTTGGATGAAACTTACACTGTTGGACGTAGAAACCAGATCGGAGCAAAGCCAAGCTAGTTAAGAAAAAACCAGCTCAGTGTATTCAAGTATACTGGGTGAGGACAAACCAGCAAAGGTATTCTGGTCAAGCTGGTCAAGGTCAAACCAACTCAGAATATTGAGATGTGCTGGTTTAGGAAAAAACCAGCTGGGGACTAAGTCAAATGCTGAGACGGATAATTAAGTTGAGAAAATTTGAAGAACTCAAAGCAGAGAGCCTTGACACGAAGAGCAGAAAAACAGCGGTCATCAGTTAAGAGAACAAACCAACTGGAGCATGGAATAGAATGACAGATCAGCTGGAAGATCAGTTAAGCCGAACTAGCTTGAAGCAGAATGATTTCACAAGTGATTTAGTATTGAAGATATAAGCATACAATGAAAGTTACCTGAATCAGCACAAATCAAAGACATGAGCAGAATATTTCAAAACAGATTAGATCTGATCAAGCTCAGAACCCGATCTAGAAAATCAGCTCAATGTTCAGAAACCAGATCGGGAGACCAGCTGAGTACTGGAAAACGTAGAAAATTAAATTTCTGAATGTTTGAAGCTAAGTACAGTCACATATGAGACATTTGACATCTCTGCAGTGATTTTTAGTCGTTGGAACTTCTTTGAACTAAATTCAGATACGTAGAGATTGAGTTCAAACTGAAGACGGCGCAGAGTTGCTAAAAAGGACAATGCATTTAATGGAGCTGTACTTTCATCGTACAAGCATTTAAGGCGTCGCAGGAAATTCAATTTGAAACATACAACGTGTCTACTGGTACATTTATTACTGTTGCATTCAAATGGTATAAATAGAAGAGAAGAGCAACTGAGAAGGGTGGCGAAACACACTGTGACGAACTACAACGAGATTATCACACAAGTTAACCAGCCCTTAACAAGAAAAAAGCAGAGTTCATATTGAACCAGCTCACATCAAGTGACACACGCATAGATAGCTTTATTCAATTCTTGTGTCATATACTCTTCTATACACACACTCTGTAGTATCGAGCGATCATTGTAAATCATAAAAAGAGAGTGTAGAGTGCTAGAGTAGCACAACCAGCTCAGTGCTGTTTTCGAAGCAGATCGCGGGTCTGTGTTCGTGATCGAGTGCTAGGAATTCTCGTAGCTGCTGGTTGAGGGATCAGGTTTGTACAAAGGGTTGTATAAATCAAATCTTCTAGTGGATATCCTTCCCATCGAGGAAAAAGGTGAGACGTAGGAGATATTGCTCCGAACTTTCAGAAACAAACTCTCGACTCCTGATCTTTACTTTCTCTCATTTGTCTAAATTGTTCACTGTTTGAATCGTGTTCTTTCCGCATAAAATTATTTTATTACACGAGACAAACAACAATCACTGAGAACCCTTCAAGTTGGTAACTCGGCTGGAGGTTTGCGTCGAGCAATAAAATCCTTTAAAACAAAAAATTAGCAAAGGAGTTCATTCACCCCCTCTGAACTCCCGAGCTTGTTTTTTTATCCTAACAGAAATTAATAGGAATATTTTGACAATATATCTTTTGGTGTAAGATTTGAAATAATAGGTTGGAGATGAACGTGTTTTGTAGAAACTGTACCACTTTTAGTGCAAAAATTGCACCAAAATAGAGTTATGAGTTGGAGATGATCTTATTCAAGTTTGAACCATGATCATTGTTTATTCGTTACGCAAAAGCTACTGCAAAACGCTAAAAAAATTAATAAATTTAGCTTATTGAAAACACTATTCGAATTTATTACAAACTATTATTCCAATATTTAAGTTGAATATAAACAAGTAAACATAAAAAAGACTATTATTATATGAAAAACTGTGTGCTCATAATTTAGTATAAGCAAAAGTAATTATGATAAAGAAAAAAAAACTCTCTCGTTCAGAAAGAGGATGTACAGTGATCTTCCAAAAATGACTTCAACAAGAACAATTCACAAGATCCCAACGCATTTAATTCCATGGAGATTTTATACGATTAATTGAATATCAATACAAATAAAAGTATGAATCTGGTTCATAGATTCAAGGGTTGTAAAAATGGCCGTCGCATCTGCACTTCCAACCAAGCGGCTTGTAATTGGAGTACCTGTTTCCGGCGGACGAAGAGCCTGGTGAGGACTCGAAGTAATAAAGAGGTTTTGCGTGGGCGACAGAGGCGGCGGTGCTCGGCTGGATTCGGTTGTGATTAGGCACCGTCGGCATCTGCACCGCCATGCATGGGTGGCATTGGTTGCACTTGTTGTGACAGCTTGGCGGCGTGGAACCCAACCTCGTATTCGCTTCCACCACAAGATTCTACACAGAGATTCAAATAAAAACCACATCAAATCAACATCATATTTTAATTTAAAAATGAAATCCAATAATTGTAACTAAATTTCAGGTAAATAAAGCTGAAAATCGGTGGGAAAGTGAGTGAAGTTGCGTATGAAGAAAAGGGATCTAAATTGTACCTTATAATTGAGGCAATATGTGGGATATAGGAGAAAGAGATGGATAATTAATGGGATGAGGGAAGTCACAGCCATGGTTGCATTTTTTATCTCGAAAATATTCTGAGAAAAATAAAAAATAGACAAACGAATAAATGAAGGCAAAAAACAAAAAAATTAGGTAGGTCGCTAGGAAATTAAACAAGATGGCAACATGTGAAGTAAATACAAACTGTACAATAATATAATAGTCGTCGACGCGGAAGCAACAAAGGAATATTGAAAAGGGAAATATATATAACAGTTTATTACAGTGACTGCAAAATCATTACAAGGGTGCGAGCTTTAATGGCGGTAAAAAGAACAAAGAGAGGGGTTCGAATTGAAAATAACAAGACGTAAAAAGGAGGAGGAAGAAGAAGAATGGGAGAAGTTAAGAGGCGAAGGGGCCCGAGTCAGCTGAGCCGAATTGGCATTACTAGCTGTGTGGAAAGTGAAATGTCCTTTTCTGTTGGGTGTGTTCTGTTGGGGAGATTGGATTTTCTTCTCCTTTTCTATTTTTCGTTTTACAGCACACAAATATTCCATCGACAACACATAAAAAAATCTCTCAATAATCATTTTGTTCTCTTTTTAACAAGTATGTTTTTTATTTTAGTGAATAATATATTAATTGGTCATATATATACACCCTATTCCATATATATACACCCGGTTCCGAAACCGGATACGACCGACCCGTGTAATCGGTAATATATATATATATATATATATAAACGTACAAATGATAGTCAAACTCGGTCAAAAATCGGTTAAATTATTTATAAAATCCTCAATAATCTTGTACACCTGACCTTCGGTTATATTATTTATAAAATCCTCAATAATCTTGAACACCTGACCTTATAAATTGAGATCTCATCGTTTGCATTTAGACCAAGATATTTTAAAATGCTCCGTTTTCAGTTAATTAAATATACATAATTATGTAGAAATTAATTTACTTAAAAAAGTAATTTAATCTTGATGTAACAAAATTTTGCCCAACCAATAAGCTGTCCGACCGTAAGGTCGGGAGATCTGGAGGTCCAGAGGTCTATAGAACGGGAGACCTGGAGATCTGGACGTCTGGCCTCAAGTAGTGAGCTGAAGGAGACTGGAGGTCTAGAGATCTGGAGATCTGGAGGTCTAGAGATCTGGAGATCTGGAGGTCTGGCCTCAACTAGTGAGCTGAGGGAGATCTGGAGGTCTGGCCTCGGGGGATGAGCTGGACGTCCTTCCTGTTATGACCTACGACCACAGACAAGGGTCAAAGGGCGTCGGGGGACATCCCGACAAAGGCCCTCCGATGCTTAAGTCAGCTCGGGTGATTGAGAAGATATAGAGAGTGCAGAGAATAAGTCTGCTCAATGTGTGTAAAATGAGAAAATACCTGGGTATTTATAGGAGATCCAAGGGGTTGCGTGTTGTACTACCTGGGTAATCAAGAGCGGGGATGAGTTTAGCAGACATCACGTGTACGCTACCCTACCACCTGTACGCAGGGATGGGTATTGCATCTTTGTCAGTGCACTAATCATAAGTTATTCAAGAGGGCCAAGTTGTTGTGATAGGTCACTATCATAGCAGACCTCTTGGCTTGAGGTCACGTCGGCAGACTGATGCTCGTGCAGACTTGTCACACTTCGAGGTCCCGAGGTGCACTCTCGGGTCAACAGGTCTTCCTACAAGAGGTCTTCTTGGAAGAGCTGAGATCTTCCTGGAAGAGATGAGGTCTTCCTGCAAGAGGTCTTCCTGCAAGAGCTGAGGTCTTTCTGTAAGAGGTGTTCCTGGAAGAGCTGAGGTCTTCTTGAAAGAGGTCTTCCTGGAAGTACTGTGTCAGGCCCGATGCGCTAATCACAGATTAAATACTCATTTAATCATAATTACACGGAATCAATCAAAATATGAGCTAAAAATTTTCATTTTGGGCCTGATCCAATTTATCATTCAAAATAAGTTCATAATCAAAATAAGGAGTTTAACTCAAACCTCAACAATACAACAGGTAAACAATAAGTAGTAAATCAACTACAGATCCCCAAACATACATAAAGGCACAAGACATCCCTTGGCTCAACATATCAATACGTAGTTATAACTGGGACTCAAATCAAAATGGGGATCGACCAGCTGAAGCTCCACTCTGTCCAGCCTGGTTACCTGAAGAACCTGCAAAGGACAACCAAGACCCAAGCAGCCCAAAAGCAGGGAAAAGAAACGAGGTCAAAGCCTCAGTACGAAGAGAACTCATAAAACAGAAATTCATAAAACACGTAATATTCACATCATGATATGCATGAGGCTGTCAAGAAAATTCGGTCATCTAGGTCAACAACTCAGCTGACAAATCTCAATTGAGCCTCAAACACCACGCACAACCAATCAGCCGGTGGAAATCATCGATCCGTGATCTTCAGGTCCGTCGACCATCACAGTGTTGGGGATCCGGATCCGCCCCCCGGCTCGGCAGCGGAAGAACAAGAAACAGGTGCCGGGAGGCGATCAATACGAAAATCAGACAATTACAGTAATCGTCATACAAAGGGCGTTTTAGCATGTTACCTCGCTGGCACTTGTGCCTGGCTCCAACCGGAATTACAATAATTCGGCTCTTCTCGGTAGATTGCGGTAGTTTACGCCAATCCGGTCCACGACCGGATCCGAGACTCCTTCGTCAGGCTGCACTAGAAGCCCTGACGAGATCAGCATGAACGAATACTCCTCGAAAAACTAGGCCGGAACAATTTCCGGCGAAGCTTGTCGGCGGCGGCGGCGGTGCGTGGGGCGGCGGCGGCGGCGGCGTGAATTGAGAGGAGGGAGGGGCGTGTATTTGATAGGTTTAGGGTTGTAACAATTGTGTGGTTAAGTCTAGTCTTAAGTCTAATTAAATAGACTTAAGTGTTGGACTTGGACCGGCCCAACGGGCCCGGGTCCAACGATGAACATTCAGTTCATCTCCAACACCGAGACTTCACCGTAACTCCGATCGCTGATCAGATCGGACCGATCGACTCAGTTTCCGAAACTGAATACAATGATCTGAAAAACCATTTTTCAGAACCCCAGTGCAAAATGACCGTTTTGCCCCTCAACAGCGGGAAACCCCGGTTTGACCCCTGTTGACTTTTAGGAAGTCGCACTTCCCGAAATCCTCTTCTCAGGCTCAACACATTGAGCTGAGTATCCGTGCGGGAATCTCGAATCTAGTACTTGTGTGACCCTCAATGGTTCAGGGATACAGCTAG
>KV019116.1:10832-24275 GCA_001598015.1 Dorcoceras hygrometricum | reverse complement strand
AGGGAGATGAATTTCATCCCTGTAAGAACTTTGCAATAATTTACAGAGTCTATTTCCGACTTCTGTCTTCTCAACTAAATCCTAAGTACAACAGACTACCTTCTTCAAAGGAAGAAACAGTTCTGCTACAAATAGATGCTGAAAGACCTACGGTCTTTACACCAAAAAGATTAAAATGGACTGAAATAACCATTCCCCAGCAATTCATCATTAATACACCTCAAATCCCTAGGAACATAGAACGACGAGATATTTCTCAAATAGTTGAAGAAGAAGATGGTAAAATAACAATTAAATTTAATTCACCTAAACAAACTACTCCAGTTTTACACAGATCTCAATCTCGACATTCATTCTCAACTTTTTCTAAGTCTACTTCAAAATATGATTTTGTAACACCTATTCCAAAACCTAGATCCGGCCCTTCATCACCTCAAAATTATTCCCCTCCAACATCTCCTTCAATCTCTAGTATGGTCATGATGATCACCACTGACAAAGAATTTAATCCAGATTTCGATTATTTAAATAAAGAAAGGCAAGATAAATTTCATAATCATAAAAAACAATGGTATGACAAACTAGATCTTGATATTAAGCAAAATATTCATCAGGAATGGATTCAAAAGATGAAAAAGCTACAATCAAATATTCCATTCTATACATTTTTAACAATATTTTTATCTGCCGAAGGTTTTAATGATTTCCAAACCAAATCTGTCATACAAGTCAATACAACCCTTCATAAAAAATGGACTCTTAGTACTAATGAAATTATTACTGCTATTCATCCACCCCTCCAATCCTTACAGTTGCATACTATCAAAGGCGACGTCACTGCTGATCCTTTTAAGAGAGGTCGCAATGATAAAGAACCTGTCAATGTTGACGATATCAATAAAATTTTTCAACAGAATAATTACTCTAACCAAATCCTTAAAACTATAGCTAATCAAGTTGATCATATCTCAAATAACCTATCCCCGACAAAACCATCAATCTTTAATGATACAACCGCGAAACCTTTCTTCCAAACTAAACCACTTCCTGTTACTAAAGAAAAACAAATAAGCTTCAACACTAATACTGATTTCCTTTTAAATAAAATTTCTACAAAATTATCAGAAATTGGAACATCAGGAAGTAAAATTAATTGTGTTGAAACTAATAATGCTACTAATACTGATTCCGAACCTACAAACATTTCTCAGTCTAATTCAGAATCAGACGAAGGGGTCAATATGCTTGAAAATCCTTTTACGGATGAGGAAGCTCATATTAATAAGATATTTAGACGAAGAAGATTCAACAATAATAATACCTCTCGTAATTACTATCGACGGCCTACGCCAGTTGATATTGGTTACGAAGAACGAAATCAATTTAAAAGCACAAAATATGATGGCCAATCCATTGTTGAATGGAATATAGATGGTAAATCCGAATATGAGATCCTCAACACATTACAAGAAATGGGCATGGCTCGAGCCGCCTATAAAATCAAAGGCCAAGATGAAGAAACAGCCACACTCCTAATTATTCAAGGATTTACCGGCCAACTACGAAATTGGTGGGATAAAGCCTTATCCCTCGACGCAAAATTAAATATTCTGAATCATACAATCCAGAATGAAGATGATAATGGTGTCATCACTGAACAAAATAATTCCTGTGAAATTTTAATCGTTACTATCTCCATGTACTTTATAGGAAATCCAAATGAAGAATTTAATTCTTCAAAAATAATTTTGACGAACCTCAAATGTCCTTCTTTATCCGACTACCGTTGGTATAAAGATGTTTTCCTAACTCAAGTTCTCCGCCGAGAAGATTCTAATATGTCTTTTTGGAAAGAACGTTTCATCATGGGATTACCTCGTCTCTTCGGAGAACGAATAATTCATAAATTAAAAACAGCCGTCGGAAGTGACGATATTCCTTTCGGAGACATGACTTTCGGTCAACTGTTTGCCTTCATCAAAAAAGAAGGTTTATCCTTATGTTCTGAACTCAAACTTCAAGCCAAATATAGGTCCGACCGAACAACAACTCGTAAGGAGTTGGGCAGTTTCTGTTCGATGTTCGGCTTAATGAACATAGATCCTCCTTCTATTCGCAGAAAGAAGAAACAAAATACTTTTCGATCATATGATAGAACATCAAAATTTACTAATCCAAGATTCCGTAAACATAAAAAACCTCATACAAAACCAAATACATTAAAATGTTGGAATTGTAACCAACCAGGACATACTTCAAATAATTGTACTCGGAAACCAAAGACACCTCATCCAAAATTTAACAAACAAAAAATTAATGAATTAATCGATGATATTCCCAGTGATACTAGCACTTCGACAAAAGATGATACCGAATCTGAAAACGAACAACCCTCAAACGGTATCTGTCATTTATGTGTTATTTCAAAAGATAAACGAGAAGCAATTCTTGATTTAGTTCAACAAATTCCAGATCAAGAACTTCAAAAACAATATCTAAATAAGTTAAAAGATTTAATAATAGAAGAATCAAGTTCCAAACGTGACCCTGTCAAAGAACATTTCAGTCTTAGCACTTTGTTTGATAAATATCCCCAACAGAGTATTCTCAAACAAATTACTACAAAAGATTTACAAACAGAAATCAATATGCTTAAAAAACAAGTTAATCAACTTCAAAAAGATCTTTTTTCACTCAGAGAAAAAGATTTGGAATTAGAAACAAAATTATTACTCATAAGCACAAACCACCCCGCACCAGAAAATCTTGATGAAATCAACATAGATCCCCTTAATCAGTCTTCACCAAGTAATTTCATCAACTCCATACAAAAAATTGAATTCCAAAAATGGTATGTCAACATAGATCTTGTTATCACTGATTTCAAGATCACTCTCATAGCCCTTGTTGATTCTGGGGCAGATCATAATGTTTTGCGAGAAGGTGTAATACCAACAAAATACTATGAAAAAACTACAGAAAAACTTTATACTGCTAATTCAAAACCCCTCGATATCAGATATAAATTATCAAATGCTCACATCTGTAATAATGGTTATTGCTTCAAAAATGTGTTTGCAACATTCTTCAATATTTAAACAAATCAATATCATACACCACAAAAAACAACATCTTCATTCTTTAAAAGAAGAACTTCCTTACCTCAAAATAGAAGAACAGTTACTTGATCCTCATATAAAACAGAAAATCACTGACTTAGAACATTTTATAACAACTCAAATATGCAGCGAACTTCCAAATGCCTTTTGGGAACGAAAAAGTCATATAGTAACTCTTCCTTATGAAAAGGATTTCCATGAAACAAACATCCCCACAAAAGCTCGACCCATTCAAATGAATCAAGAATTCCTACACCACTGCCAAAAAGAAATTCAAGATCTTTTATCTAAAAAACTAATCCGACCTTCAAAATCGCCATGGAGTTGTTCTGCCTTTTACGTAGTAAAACAAGCAGAACTCGAACGTGGAGTTCCACGACTGGTCATCAATTACAAACCTCTGAACAAGGTCCTTCAATGGATTAGATATCCTATCCCAAATAAACGAGATTTAATCAATAGATTACATTCTGCCAAAATATTCTCCAAATTTGATCTCAAATCTGGTTTCTGGCAAATACAAATTGCTGAAGCAGATCGTTACAAAACAGCTTTCACAGTTCCTTTTGGACATTACGAATGGAACGTAATGCCCTTTGGCCTAAAAAATGCTCCTTCTGAATTTCAAAGGATTATGAATGACATTTTCAATCCTTATACCACTTTCAGTATTGTTTACATAGATGATATTCTTGTTTTCTCCGATAATTTAGACCTGCACTTCAAACATCTCAGACATTTTCTCCAAATCATTAAACAAAATGGCCTCGTCCTCTCTCAAAAGAAAATGAAATTATTCCAAACCTCAATTCGTTTCTTAGGTCATGATATTACAAAAGGTCTAATTAAACCAATCCAAAGAGTTATTCAATTTGCTGAAAAATTCCCTGATCAGATTAAAGATAAAAGTCAACTTCAAAGATTTTTAGGATGTCTTAATTACATAGCTGATTTTTTCCCTAATTTACGCCAAATATGTCAACCTTTATACACCCGTCTCCAAAAAACTCCTCCGCCTTGGACTGAACTACACACAAATATAGTTAAGGATATTAAGTCTAAAGTTCAAACATTACCATGTTTAGGCATACCTAATCCTATAGCATTCATGATAGTTGAAACCGACGCCTCTGACATAGGATATGGAGGTATTCTCAAACAAAGATTAGAATCCCACGACCAATTAGTAAGGTTTCATTCTGGTCTCTGGCTTGGCTCTCAAAAAAATTATTCCACTATCAAAAAAGAAATTTTGTCTATTGTTCTTTGTATTTCAAAATTCCAAGATGATCTTTTTAATAAAACCTTTCTTTTACGAATTGATTGCAAATCTGCAAAGGAAGTCATTTTCAAAGATGTTCAAAATCTCGTTTCCAAACAAATCTTTGCCCGCTGGCAAGCAATACTTTCTGTTTTCGATTTCCAAATAGAGTTTATAAAAGGGGAAGACAATTCTCTTCCTGACTTCCTGACCAGAGAATTTTTACAAGGCAAACCAAATTTTATTGCAGATGAACCCTCCAAGGCAGAAAATTCAAACGGCGAAAGACTACGAGAGGCCCAAAAATCCAAACACTAAAGAGTTAGTCCCTCTTTGTTCCCCTCAAACACCTACCAAAACCCCTTCTCAAAGACCAACTGGTCAATTTCCTCCCCTTACCTCAAACTTTAATCGATTTAGCCCTCTTCAAAATGTCCCTGAACTGCCTTATAAATCAGTTTTGGCCTCTTCTTCCAAACACGTTCCAACTACATCCCAAATCCCTGACACAATAGCACAAATCCCTGACACACTTGAAGAACATAAATATGTTCATAAGCCGTGGCCCGAAAATCTTGGGTTCGCTCCTTTCATGGAAATACCCCAACAAATCAAAAAGCAGGATTACCTGCGTCGCTGTTTCAATAATTTTCAATTTTGGGATACCTCTACCCCGCCAAATAATAATTTCAAATCCCGTCCCTTTTCTGTCGAATTTGAACCTCCAACTTTCAATTACTTTGATTACAAACTTGCTTGGTTTAGGACGTTTTATTTCCGTCCTTTCTCACATTCATGGTTTTTCACATTCCATTCTGGTTGTGATACAAATTTTCCTACTTGGTTCTATGAGTGGTGGAAACTCATGGGATCGGACTCCACTATTCTTCCAACCGATGTCAAAAAGGGTTTAGAAATTTTTTCTGAACATTCTTGCCTTCCCACTTTTCAAAAACCTTTGAAATTTCATGCTCAATTCAAAGTCCCATGGATTTTTGCCTGGGATTTTGATTTCCAAAAACTCTACCCTGACCCCGTGCCTTATTCATTGGTTCGAGTTCACAAAATCAAGTGGTGGGCCAAGTATGGCACTCACCTCTGTAATGAACTCGTGGTGAGACATTTCCTAGCTACAGGCAAATTACCCAAATATACTCCTGACGACAAGAAGCAAAAACAACCTGTCCAAACATCAGCCCAATCTTCAAAACCAGAGCATACCACTACTGATCGTGCTCAAAAATCTTTCTGGGAACAATTCCATCTATTTGTAGCAGAACTGTTTCTTCCTTTGAAGAAGGTAGTCTGTTGTACTTAGGATTTAGTTGAGAAGACAGAAGTCGGAAATAGACTCTGTAAATTATTGCAAAGTTCTTACAGGGATGAAATTCATCTCCCTGGATATGAACATCTAATATTTTGGCAGAATGTAATCTATTGATTAAATCTCGTTCATTTGGTATCAGAGCCATGAACCTTAATGAATTTAAAATCTTTTTATCTTAGAAATATCAAGACTATCATAGATAAACTCTCAACCTTATGTCTAGTTGGTTGGAATTATGTTGGTAAGCTGTGATTCCGTTGGTAAGCCTGTGTTGGTGTTCCCGGTCTGCGTTCCCATACTACCACACTAAACCATAAGTGTTAAGATTAATCTGTCCTAGTCAAGATGGCTTTAAGATTAAGAAATCTACTTTCGTTAGGATCCACCTCTAGATCCCAGAACATAGTTCAAAGTGCAGAAACTCATATGCCTATAGATTACTCAAACTGGACTATCCCAGAGGAACAAATAGAGAATATATACAAAATAGGTTTTACAGATTTCAAAACTGCCTTTTCTGTTAAAACTCATGAAGAAACCTTATCTATACAAGAAGATTCTCAAAGTATTGCTCTATTAAATAACACCACAATTCAAAAATATATTCAAAAGAATTATCGATATCTACACTTTGGTTTAATCCAAATCGCTGTTAAACCATTAGTTCATATAGGCGTAGATACTCCAATTTATTTAGCTCTACGTGATAAACGTCTTAAAAGATATCAAACATCTCTATTATCAATGATACAAACTAATATCTGTAATGGACCAATATACTTTAATTGTTCACCAAATTTCTCTGTAGATCTTACAGATCCTATGATTCTCGATTCTTTAATATTAGATGTTCATATCCAGGGAGATGAATTTCATCCCTGTAAAAACTTTGCAATAATTTACATGTACTAGCTTTACCGTCTCGATCTAGAGGTTTCGTTGTTTGCTCTGATGCTTCTCTGAGCGGTTCGGGATGTATCTTGATGCAGAACGGGGTACGTGATTGCGTATGCGTCTCGACAGTTGAAGCCCCATGAGACGAGATACCCCGTTCATGATTTGAAATTGGCAGCAATTGTTTTTTCCCTGAAGATCTGGCGTCATTACCTGTATGGTGAGGAATTTGTGGTGTACACCGACCACATGTCAGGCCTCGTGCTCACAACAGAGTAAAACCACACAAAACAAGCGAAAGCTACTAAAAAGCGGGTAAAATTTTTGCTTTTGGCCTGACGGTTTAAAACAATATAATTTAAAATACGACAATACTCAAAGTAATCCCAGTTTACAAAATCAACCAACAAATGTTACAAGCCCACGTCAAGCAGTACAACATAAACATGTATCAAACACCTGGTAACAACTACAACTGAATACCACAAAATACAGCAAAAGCACAGGGCATCCCTGGCTAACAGTACTGATACATAAATATATATGCTATACGCTATTGGGACACTCTAACCACCTCCTGGGGACCTCTAGCTGGGTCAGCACCACGACCAGCTAAATAAACTGGGAAACCTGAACAACAACAGGCAAGGAAAACAAACCAAGCCCCAGAGGGACTTGCGGTCAAACCCCAGTACGGAGAGCAACTGAAACATCTAAAGAAAAGCATAAGATAAAATGCAGATGCTATGCATTAGACACCGGATAACAGCTGAAGGCTACAACCGAAAAGGGAGCCTAGGAACTCAAACATAGCTCCAGAGAATCTGCAACAAACGGTGGCCACGGGGTGTGTTCAAAGTGTGGTAATGAGCCACTTGCCTTGACACTACACTCTAATACCAGATGCATCAAACAGCTCAACCCGCCGTTGCACAACTCATGAACTGTGGTAGTTAACCACTCGGCGCATGAGGGCTAACAGATACCAGCAGGGAGATGAGAGTGCGGTATCGCCGCTCGCCCTCGCATCCTGGTAAGAAACAACAACACAATACAACAAGATACGAAACAACAACACAATGCACAATACGGCTGAGATCTGAAATGCAAGTGAATAAATGTGTGTATGCACATAACAGCATGCAGTAAACACTGGCAACCGTACACGAAGCAACAATCAGCCATCACTGCATTTATCCATGTCAAACCTCACGCTGTAACAAGCTCAACCCGTACCTTAATTCTATGCAACGATTACCACAACAAGAGTCCCTAAAATTCTGGTTTAGACCAGCTAAACACACAACGCACAAAACATAAATCCCACGGGACACGGCACAGAACTCACGGCTGGGAGTTATACACTCAAACCAGCTATCATCCTACTCAACAACTCAACAGGAAGCTCAATAACAAAGCTCTAAGGTAAGATCTTATCTCTAAATCGAAGGGCTACCTGCACAGCGAACACACGGCCAAAGGAAGCACTTCGCGATCTTACTTCCAGCTCACAACAGCCTCCGAGAATGGTATACGATGAAAGGGCTTCTCGATAGGAGTCCAAAGCTACCTCAAACGTTCAAAATGGTGACCGGAAACGAAGGGAATTTGCCGGAGAAACTCGTGGTGAACAGTGTTCTAGGGTTCGAGAGATGAGTCGACAATCGGGAAAAAATTTCTCTAAGTATGGAATCTGTTAATCCAGTCGAAGACCAAGTCTTCTAATATATATACACTTCTCAACAGGTGACAACAGTAGGAACAGATTCCACCTACACAATCAGTAGAAACCACTGAAAACCCAATTAGCAGTCGAAAGACAAAGTACAACAGACTACCTTCTTCAAAGGAAGAAACAGTTCTGCTACAAATAGATGCTGAAAGACCTACGGTCTTTACACCAAAAAGATTAAAATGGACTGAAATAACCATTCCCCAACAATTCATCATTAATACTCCTCAAATCCCTAGGAACATAGAACGACGAGATATTTCTCACATAGTTGAAGAAGAAGATGGTAAAATAACAATTAAATTTAATTCACCTAAACAAACTACTCCAGTTTTACACAGATCTCAATCTCGACATTCATTCTCAACTTTTTCTAAGTCTACTTCAAAATATGATTTTGTCACACCTATTCCGAAACCTAGATCCGGCCCTTCATCACCTCAAAATTATTCCCCTCCAACATCTCCTTCAATCTCTAGTATGGTCATGATGATCACCACTGACAAAGAATTTAATCCAGATTTCGATTATTTAAATGAAGAAAGACAAGATAAATTTCATAATCATAAAAAACAATGGTATGACAAACTAGATCATAATATTAAGCAAAATATTCATCAGGAATGGATTAAAAAGATGAAAAAGATAAAATCAATTGCTCCATTGCACCATCACCAACGGAATGGTTTTGTTCCTCAATTGTTTCTCTTTTCTGCCTAGGATCTGCAAGGGATATTCCTGATAACTTAACGTCTGATCTAGCTCAACCTCGTCAGTTCTCAGCACATGAGACTGATCTGGCTCGTACTTCCTCAACATGAAAACATGAAAGACATCATGTAGAGAAGATAATTCCGGAGGCAACAACAGCCTATACGCCAAAGAGCCAATCCTCTCAACAATTCTATACGGTCCGACGTAACGAGGGGCTAATTTTTCCTTGTGTCCGAAGCGCATAACACTGCGAAATGGAGAAACCTTGAGAAATACCTGATCACCAACCTGAAACTCTAGAGGTCGATGTCTCTTATTTGCATAACTGGCTTGGCGATCCTGGCCAGCTTTCATCCGCTGTCGAATTAGATCCACATGGTCTTTCATTTGCTGCACAAAGTCTGGGGCAGATAGCTGCTTCTCCCCCACTTCTTCCCAACATACTGGCGATCTGCACTTCCTGCCATATAAAGCCTCAAACGGCGCCATACCAATCGTCACTTGATAGCTGTTATTGTAGAGAAACTACACCAAAGACAACGCGTCTTGCCAGCTACCACCAAAATCCATCACAACAGCTCGTAACATATCCTCCAACGTCTGGATAGTTCGCTCAGATTGGCCATCTGTTTGGGGATGATACGCTGTGCTCATAGCCAATCTGGTACCTAGAGCTGCTTGCAAACTCTTCCAAAACCTGGAAGTTAACCTTGGATCTCGGTCTGAAACAATCGAAACAGGCACACCATGCAGTCTAACCACAAAATCTACGTACAGTTTTGCCATTTTCTTCAAAGAAAAGGTCGTACCGTAGGGAATAAAATTTGCAGACTTCGATAGTCGGTCGATAACCACCCAAATAGCATCGCATCCTCTGCTGGTACGAGGCAGATGCGTCACAAAATCCATCGCTATGTGCTCCCGATTCCATTAGGGCACTTCCAAACTCTACAACAGACCACCAGGTCTCATCCTCTCGGCCTTAACCATCTGACAGTTAAAACAACGAGGGACAAAACCAGCAACGTCGCTGTTCAGGCCAGCCCACCAGAAGTGCGGCTTCAACGCATGGTACATCTTCCGTGCACCAGGATGAACACTGTGTCTACTGCAGTGCGCTTCCCGAAGGATCTCCTCCTTCAAGTCAATGAGGTTAGGCACAACCAGCCTGCCACAAAACCTTAAACAACCATCAGAAGAAATAGAATAGTCCTCAAGTTCTCCAGCCCTGACCTTGAACTTCAACTCGTGGATGGAAGGATCAGTCCTTTGAGCTGCTCGAATAGTCGAAACAATCTGTGGCTCCAATTGGAAAGAAGAAACCACAACACAATCCTCAGCCGGGTAGAATCTCCAACCAGTAGTGTTAAGATGCTCCTGATCCTTAGAAATATACAGCGAAGCAAGCATCTCACCAGCCTTCCTGCTCAAAGCATCGGCCACAACGTTCGATTTCCCAGGCTAATACTTGATCTCGCTATAAAAGTCCTTCAGCAGCTCCATCCAACGACCCAGTCTCATATTTAGGTCAGGCTGCGAAAACAAATACTGCAAACTTTTGTGGTCCGAGTATACCACAAATTGCCCACCATACAGGTAATGACGCCAGATCTTCAGCGCAAAGACCACGGCTGCCAGCTCCAAATCATGGAATGGATAACGAGTCTCATGCGGTTTCAGCTGCCGCGAGGCATATGCAATGACTCGACCATTCTGCATCAAAACACAGCCCAATCCATTGAGCGAAGCATCAGAACAAATAATGAATCCACCTGATCCGGACGGTAGAGCCAACACATGTGCAGTAGTCAGTTTCTCCTTGAGCAATTGAAAATCAGTCTCGCATTGCTCAGTCCACACAAACAGCTTGTCCTTCTGAGTGAATTGAGTCATCGTCTTTGCTATGCTAGAAAATCCTTCAATGAAACGACGATAATAGCCAGCCGGACACAAGAAACTGCGAATCTCCGACACATTCCTGGGACGCTCCCAGTTCAAAACGGCATCAACCTTACTGGGATCCACAGAAATCCCCTCGGCTGAAATAACATGACCCAAGAATACGACGCGATCCATCCAAAACTCGCACTTGGAGAATTTAGCATACAACTGCTGGTCTCTCAACGTCTGAAGGACAATTCTCAGGTGCTCCTTATGCTCCAAAGGAGTCTTAGAATAGACCAAGATGTCATCAATGAACACTATCACAAACTGATCTATGAGCTCTCGGAAGACCCGGTTCATCAAATACATAAAGATTGCAGGAGCGTTGGTCAGCCCAAACGGCATAACCAGGAATTCAAAGTGCCCGTACCTCGTACGAAAAGCAGTCTTTGCGACATCTTGATCTCTTACTCTCAGCTGATGGTACTCTGAATGGAAGTCAATCTTCGAGTACACCGCAGAACCTTGCAGTTGATCGAACAAGTCATCGATCCTCGGCAACGGGTACTTGTTCTTAACTGTCGCTTTGTTCAGCTGGCGGAAATCAATGCACATCCGCATTGAGCCATACTTCTTCTTCACAAACAAAATGGGCGCTCCCCACGGCGACATGCTAGGTCTGATAAAACCTTTCTCCAGCAAATCGTCCAACTGCACCTTGAGTTCTCTCAACTCCGCAGTTGCCAAACGATACGGGGCACGAGAAATCGGAGCTGTGCCAGGCACCAGCTCAATACTGAAGTCAATCTCTCGCCTCAGAGGAAAACCAGGGATGTCCTCCGGGAACACATCGGGAAAATGTCGCACCATGGGAATGTCACTGAGCTGCACACGAGAAGAAGAAGACGCATCCAAAGAGTAAATCATGAAACCGGCATTCTAAGGACAACAAACTGAACATCTCCATCGCTGAGACTAACAGGATCTTCGATCGAGAATCCTGGCCATAAAAGTCCCATTTCTCGCCAGACAAAGGCCTAAAACGCACAATCCCATGGAAACAATCCATGGAGGCCCTATAGTTGGACAACACGTCCATCCCAACGATGAAATCGAAATCCCACAACATCAGACGGATCAAATTCGCCACCAACACATGTTCCCCAAATCTCAAAACGCCATCTAACAAAACCTCTTGGGAAAACAGGCTCACACCGCCAGGGGTAGAAATAGAAACAGCATCGTGCAAAGGAATGGTATGCAGACCATGCTCGAGAACAAAATAATCAGAGATGAAAGCATGTGATGCACCGGTGTCAAACAACACATGCGCAGGAAAATCGAAAACAAGACATGTACCTACGATCACCCTGCTCGGCGTCTCCTCTGCCTGCTCCCTAGTAATGACATTGGCCTGAGCATGCTGATGTCCAGAATACAACGGCTGAGACGACTATCCGAATCGCGATAGACCAGGCTGCTGGAACGGCCTGAACTGAGTCTCACCAATCCTGGGCCGCTAAAACTGAGGGAAACGACCCCTAGACTGACCTCCACAACCCTGAGGCGAGGCCGCGGTTTGCTGCGATCCAGCTGATGGACACACCCTAGCGAAGTGCCCATACTGACCGCAAATATTGCAAGAGCCCTGAACACCGACACACTGGGTCGATGGATGCTTGCCACCGCAATAACCATAGAACTCGGCCCGAGAACCACTGCTACTCGAGCTACCTGAACCAGATGATCCAGAACAAGACTTCTTCTTGAACTGCTGGCCGTGCGGTCGAAACCTCTGACGGCCAGACTGCTGCGCCAACTGCTGTTGTGGCTGCTGCTGAGGCTGATGAGCTGACTGGGAAGACTATGAAGACTACGCTCCCTGAACAGCAGGACGGCCACCCTACGCTACCTTCTGCCTACGAGCACGACGACTCCTCAAACCTTCCTCAATATGGATAGCACTATCCACTTCTTCAGCCTAACTGTTGGGTTTACACGTCAGCACCATCTGATACAATTCCTCGTTCAAACCCTCTAAAAATCTGGTCCTCTTGGCCCTCTCCCAGCCCAAAACGTGTGAAATGTTCGCCAACAAGAAGAAAACGCCCTAGCATACTCACGAACAGACATCGAGCCCTGCTCCAAATGATCAAACTCCCGCTCACGGGCATTCACGTACGACTCAGGAACATACTCTTGCCTAAAAGTCTCGCAAAAGCTGTCCCAAGTAATCCCAACTCCGTTCTCCAACAAAGTACTAGAAGCACCTCGCCACCAGCGCTCTGCACCGTTCCTAAGCTGGAGGGTCACCAAACTCAAACGAAGCTCGTTGTCATACTGGACACGATCGAATAGAACAGTGATGTTCCGAAGCCACGAATCTGCATGCTCGCTTGACTCGTCGCCATTGAAAACCTGAGGATTCATTCTCTGAAACCTCGCTATCACAAAGTCCATCCTCTCTACAGGGGTAGGCAAAACCTCAACCTCCTCCTCTTCATCATGGCTA
>KV019116.1:0-10615 GCA_001598015.1 Dorcoceras hygrometricum | reverse complement strand
AAGCTACTAAAAAGCGGGTAAAATTTTTGCTTTTGGCCTGAAGGTTTAGAACGATATGATTTCAAATACGACAATACCCAAACTAGATATCCCAGTTTAACAAAACCATCACAACAAACGGTACAACATAAACATGTATCAAATACCTGGTAACAACCACAACCGAATATAACAGACTACAAAAAAAGCACTGGGCATCCCCTGGCTAACTGTACTGATACATAAATATATGCTACACGTTACTGGGATATTCGAACCACCTCCTGGGGCACCTCTAGCTGGGTCAGCTCCACGACCAGCTGGATAACCTGAACAACAAAACAGGCAAGGAAAACAAACCAAGCCCCAGAGGGACATGGGGTCAAACCCCAGTACGGAGAGCAACTGAAACAGCTAATAAAAGCGTAAGATAAAATGCAGATGCTATGCATGAGACACCGGATAACAGCTGAAGGCTACAATCGAAAAGGGAGCCAAGGAACTCATCCAGAGAATCTGCAACAAACAGTGGCCACGGGGTGTATTCAAAGTGTGGTAATGAGCCACTCGCCTTGACACTACACCCGAATACCAGATGCATCAAACAGCTCAATCTGCCGTTGCACAACTAATGAACTGTGGTAGTTAACCACTCGACGCATGAAAGCTAACAGATACCAGCAGGGAGATGAGAGTGCGGTATCGCTGCTCGCACTCGCATCCTGGTAAGAAACAACAGCACAATACAACAAGATACGAAACAACAACACAATTCAAAATACGGCTGAGATCTGAAATGCAAGTGAATAAATGCGTGTGTGCACATAACAGCAGGCAGTAAACACTGGCAGCAATACACGAAGCAACAATCAGCCTTCACCGCATTTATCCATGCCAAACCTCACGCTGTAACAAGCTCAACCCGTACCTTAATTCTGTTCAACGATTACCACAACCCGAAAATTCTGGTTTAGACCTGCTAAACACACAACGCACAAAACATAAATCCCATGGGACATGGCACAGAACTCACGGCTGGGAGTTATACACTCAAACCAGATATCATCATACTCAACAACTCAACAGGAAGCTCAATAACAAAGCTCTAAGGTAAGATCTTATCTGTAAATCTAAGGGCTACCTGCACAGCGAACACACGGCCGAAGGAAGCACTTCGCGATCTTACTTCTAGCTCACAACAACCTCCAAGAATGGTATAGGATGAAAGGGCTTCTCGAAAAGAGTCCAACGCTACCTCAAACAAGCAAAATGGTGACCGGAAACGATGGGAATTCGCCGGAGAAACTCACGGGGAAAAGTGTTCTAGGGTTCGAGAGATGAGTCGACAATCGGGAGAAAATTTCTCTAAGTATGGAATCTGTTGATCCAGTCAAAGACCAAGTCTTCTAATATATATACACTTCTCAACTTCTGACAACAGTAGGAACAGATTCCACCGACACAATCAGTAGACACCACTGAAAACCCAACCAGCAGTCGAAAGACAAACCAGCAGCTGAATCTCTCAAACAAGGATAAGAAAAACGGCGTCGCATCAACTTAACCAAACGACGTCTCATAGGGACACGTCATCCTTGCTGTCAACAGCTGATCAACCAAACCAGCGGCCGGATAAAACAATGCAACAGATCCCTTAACAGTGAATGTCTAACACGGCCAACTGCTGATACCCAAAACTCTGCGTTTCAACTAAATAAAACGGCGTCGTAAAGAACCCAAAAGCTGATCACTACTGAAGGCAAACGCACCAACTGCTGAATCCCTTTGCGCTAACCAAAACGACGACGTCTGCTGAACAACAAAACGAGCTAACTAACCAACATCTGAAATCCACGTAAGCGCTACTGCTGATCCTTAACCAAAACACAAAGTCTGATATAATATACCTGTTCAACAGATCTCTACGGTTCACTAGGTCAAAACGACAACGTTTGCACCTTATACAAAACCAACAGCTGGTCTCTAACGCAAAATTACCAAACTGTCCAGAATTATATCAAAAGTGAAATCCGACCAAAAATTATATACAAACCTCCCAAATCGCATCAACTTAACCAAACGACGTCGCATAGGGACACGTCATCCTTGCTGTCAACAGCTGATCAACCAAACCAGCGGCTGGATAAAACAATGCAGCAGATCCCTTAACAGTGAATGTATAACGCGATCAACTGCTGATACCCAAAACGCTGCGTTTCAACTAAATAAAACGGAGTCGTAAAGAACCCAACAACTGATCACTACTGAAGGCAAACACACCAACTGCTGAATCCCTTTGCGCTAACAAAAACGACGACGTCGCTGCCCCACGCTACAGGACCTTTGACCCGCGTTGACATCTGCTGAACAACAAAACACGCTAACTAACCAACATCTGAAATCCACGTAAGCGCTACTGCTGATCCTTAACGAAAACACAAAGTTTGATATAATATACGCTTTCAACGGATCTCTACTGTTCACTAGGTCAAAACGACAACGTTTGCACCTTATACAAAACCAACAGCTGGTCTCTAACGCGAAATTACCAAACTGTCCAGAATTATTTCAAATGTGAAATCCGACCCAAAATTATATACAAACCTCCCAAATGAAATATGAACATCCAGAATTTCTTAAAAAAAACGATTAATCGAACAATTAATCTTTTATTAAATTTCATGTCTCACACCACAAGAGTTTGAAGTATATCTTCACTCAGTCAGATCTGAATATGAGACAGCGTCGTTGGATGGAGTTGCTCAAGGATTTTGATTGTGAGATTCAGTATCAGCCTGGGCGGATGAACTTGGTAGCCGATGCTTTGAGTAGAAAAGCCCAGCCTACAATGCTAACATATTTGAATATCTCGAGAATCCATGAGCAGTTGGGTACTTCTAGTTGGCGGTTCCAACCGAGTGATCAGTACTTCATCGTTTCTTCTATTCAGGATGAACCGTAGATTGTGAGTGACATTATAGAAGCGCAAAGTACCGATCCTTATATCCATGAATTGAATATTAAGGCCCAGAATGGTCAGTCCGATGATTTTACTATTGCTTCTGATGGGTGTTTGAGATTTCTAGGAAGATTAGTGATTCTGAACCTGATTGATTTGAAAAAGACTATTCTGAATGAAGCCCATTACATTCGTTATAGTGTGCATCCGGGTGAGAGAAAGATGTACCATGCTTTGAAGTCCCACTACTGGTGGGAAGGCATGAAGAGCGAAATTTCTGGTTTTGTTGCTCGATGTTTGAACTGTCAGCAGGTCAAGGCCGAAAGAATGAGACCTGGTGGAATGTTGCAGAGTTTAGAAGTGCCTCATTGGAATTGGGAGCACATCGCCATGGACTTTGTGACTCATTTACCTTGACCGAGTAGGGGATGTGATGCTATTTGGGTGGTGATTGATAGACTTTCGAAGTCAGCCCATTTCATTCCCTATGATGTGAGGTGTTCATTGGAATTGGGAGCACATCGCCATGGACTTTGTGACTCATTTACCTTGACCGAGTAGGGGATGTGATGCTATTTGGGTGGTGATTGATAGACTTTCGAAGTCAGCCCATTTCATTCCCTATGATGTGAGGTGTTCGATGAAGAAAATGGCAAGATTGTAAATCGACCATGTTGTGAGATTGCATGGAGTGCCTGTTTCGATAGTGTCTGATAGAGATCCAAGGTTCACATCTCAATTCTGGAAGAATTTGAAAGCAGCTATGGGTTCAAGATTGGCAATGAGCACTGCATATCATCCTCAGACAGATGACCAATCTGAGAGGACCATTCAGACTTTAGAAGATATGCTACGGGTAATTGTGATGGATTTCAGTGGTGGCTTGCAGGATTCTCTATCCTTGGTTGAGTTTTCTTATAACAACATCTACCAAGTGACTATTGGGATGGAACCATTTCAAGCATTGTATGGTCGCAAGTGTAGATCTCCAATCTGTTGGGAAGAAGTTGGTGAGAAATAGCTTTCTACCCCGGATTTTGTGCAGCATATGAAGGATCAGGTTGAGTTGATTTGGAGCAGTATGAAAACTGCACAAGATCGCTTCACTAGCTATGCTAACAGAAGACACCAACCTCTGGAATTTGAAGTTGGTGATCGAGTGTTCCTTAAGATTTCTCCTTTCAAGAGCGTAATGAGGTTCAGATTCAAGGGAAAGTTAGCCCCTAGATTCGTTGGTCCATTTGAGATTGTTGAGAGGATTGGACAGTTGGCTTATAGATTGCAGCTTCCTGATGAGTTAGCAGCAATACATGATGTTTTTCATGTGTCAATGCTGAGAAAATATGAGCCAGATCCATCCCATGTGTTGAGGACTGATGAGGTTGAGCTAGATTCTGCTTTAAGTTATGTGGAATATCCAGTGCAGATTCTGGACAGGAAGGAGAAACAGTTGAGGAATAAGATTATACCGTTAGTGATGGTCCAATGGAGTAAGCATGGCCGAGAGGAAGCCACTTGGGAAGTGGAAGAGAACATGAGACAAGAGTGGCCTCATCTGTTTGAGCTTTGACAGTGGAGTTGAGTTGGTTAGTTTTGGTGTTTTGTTGATTCTGTTCTGCGTTTGCCTTTGATTTCGAGGATGAAATCCCTTAAGATGGGGAGAATGTAAGGATTGAGATTCGACAATTAGTGATTAATCTAGTAATCAGATTTGGTTTGGGATTAGTCACGGGAGTTGTGGATTTTCGAATGTCAGATTTGATAATTTTGTCAAATCTAGTTGGTGATTTTCATATTTGACATAGAACTGTTCAGCTTTGAGTCGCTGGTTTCTATCGAATGAGATCTGACTAGGAGTTGTGGATTTTCGAATGTCAGATTTGATAATTTTGTCAAATCTAGTTGGTGATTTTCATATTTGACATAGAACTGTTCAGCTTTGAGTCGCTGGTTTCTATCGAATGAGATCTGACTAGTCGAGCTTGGCGCGCTGAGTGATACATCGTCGTATCGCAATTTAAGATGTCTCGCTAGTGGGTGAAATCTGTTCAGGAGCATGACCAGATGTCAACGCGGGTCAACGGAGCTGTTTGGCAAACGAACGTAGATGTGAGAGTTAGCGTAGAGATGCCACGTGTTAGTCAACGTTTCTGGGTTGACAGCTGCTGTTAGCGCTAGAATATGATGAGAGATATGGATGAGCGTGAGCAGCAGTGAGTGCTGAGATCTGTTTCATACGTGACGCAGTGAGACGTTGTTTTGCTTGTGCGAGCAGGAACCTTGGTACGTCGTCGTTTTGATTAGTTACGCTTTTGTTTAGCGTTAGCACTGAGAATTCAGATTTGAATTAACGCTGGGAACAGATTTGAGGACTTGTGTCTTAGTGCTATGATCTGAAGTAGAGATCTGTTTATGCGGTGTTGACTCTTACTGAAGGCTTTGACTCGAAGATTTAAATGCAAGAGCTGATCAACACTTAGCGTATTTCGAACCCGACATTTTGTATCGTCTTCCCCAGTGAAACCCTTGATAGTTACTATTCATTGAACATTATTTCTCCGATTTACCATCGATTTCTGCCGTAGTTTGGAGCAAGGTGGGTGGCGCTGAACTCGTCTCCCTTAGCCCTTTCGATTGTTACCAGTTAGGCGACCTGAGTCGATGTAGGAGGAGCGCAAAGGAATTTCAGTATTCGTGAATTTATGCGATAGCTAACCCGACAATTCTTTAGCTCATTTGAGCTCCTGGATTTGGGCTCCCAGGAGATTACTGCTGTGTTTGCCGAGACCAGCGAGGAAGCAGATTTGAGCAAGCTGTGGCTGCCGTGCCCTGGTGAGACCTGTTGAGGTAGAATCTGAGCATTGAGGTACGAATTGAGCTTCTAATTACAGCTTTGGCATAAGCGTGTAGTGTTTTGAAGCATGAATGATGCTCTGTGGAATCTGTTTTGTGAATATTGTGCTTTACATGAACAGATGTGGCTCATACCTGAACTTATGTGTTTTGTTTACGTGAAATATGCATGTTGAAATCAGATTTGAATTTATTGGCATACATGCATACATATTGAGCCTATTGATTGATTGAGAACCAGAGAAAGAGCAACGTTGTGATCGGCAGACAGATGTGTCGTGCCTGAAAGGTCCAACGCTATCATCGGAGTGGTGACCGACTGAGTCGTCGTGTCTGAATACGACCGAGCTGTGATGGGTAATTGAGTGGCCAGCCCTGAAGATCACGGACCGATGATTTCCACCGGCTGATTGGCTGTGTGTGGTATAGAGGCTCGCCTTGATTTGCGAGCTGACTCGTTCGCCTAGATGACCGATTTTTTGACAGCCCTCATGCATTCATGTTTTGATATACTGCATGTTTATGAGTTGTTGTTGTCTTAGTGCTCTTCGTACTGAGTTTTGACCTTGTATTTTTGTTCCTGCTTTTGCGTTCTTGGGTCTGTGTTGCACAATGCAGGAGTTGCAGATAATCTGGCTGGGCAGAGTGGAGCTTCATCTAGTAGATCCCCGCTTGGTTGAGTCCCAGTGTATTTGTAATATGTATTGAACCAGGGGATGCCCTGAGTTTTTATGTATTTTGGGGAACTGTTATTTGAGTTTATTTGATTACCTGCTTGTTATTTAGATTTGAGTAAATTCTATTTTGAGTACGAATATTTTGAATAACTGTTTTATGGTTCAGGTCCCAAACGTTTGAAAAACTTTTTGCTCTATTTTTATGCTTCCGCGATTATGTGCTTAATTGAGTTGTTAATCCTTGCTGATTAGCACGGGGCCTAACAATTCAAAGACTCATTCTTGTCATCAGCAAGCACACAGTTAATCAGTTCTGATTCAGTCTATCCAAGGATTGAGATCACTATGATGAACTGATTATAGCCGTGCTCAGTGATCAGACGTGCGCTTGATTACTACTCTTCTATATGGCTCTGCATTTGAACACTTCTCTTGTACACTGCACTTGATCTGCGCTGAGCCGTTCTACACTTCATCTCTCTACACTTGAACTCTGCTCTTCTAAATACTCTTCTCTTGATCTTCGTGCTGCTCCTGCTCCAGGCTGGTGAACCAGCTTGGTGTCCCCTGCATTTTGGAATTAAACTACTGAACCACCTTGGGCGTCCCCTTATTGTTCCAGCTCGATATCTTCGACCAGTCCAGCTCAGGCGTCCCCGAAATGTTCCAGTTTGGATATCTTCATGTCTACTCCAGTCTAAGCAAGCTGCGCATGTCATGTGGAGCGTTAGTACCATAATAGCAGATTTTGTGTGAATCAAAACTTAGATTCTGATCTGTATAAATAGATCCAACAATCTCCCCCTTTTTGATTTACACAAAATCTGAATAAACATATGAAGGTATGTTTATGCTTAAAAATAAAGATATCCTTGTCACCAGTCTCCGTCATTGACTCCTGGGAGATATAGAGTTTCTTGCTGATAGATTACCTGCAAAGAAGATACTGAAAGCAAGAACACAAGATAGCTCGAAGGTAATTTGACGCAAGGTAACAGATAAATGAAACTGAAAAGGCGTATATAATAGAAAAAGAATATGAAATGGTAGGCGGTTACTGTGTTGATGTGAGTTTCACATGATGACAACACACGTGTCAATCATCCGATGGTGCGATCTGATTTTGAAAGATTTTGAAATCATTTTGAATTTTAACCGCAATGGGTAATATGTAAAAACGAGCACCATTTGACCATTTTGTCACAACTTTAAAACTGATACCAATTGATATTTCAGCTGAGGTACTGCAAGATCTGATCACTTATAAGCATCAGCTGTATATACGCGAAATCTGAATAGATTCAGATCTCACACATTCAGTTGACTCAGCACTTATTAATTCAGATCTGTTGTTCCCCCTAAAGCTGAGGTTTTCCCAATGCTAAAGTTTACCAGATCTTAAGTGCTCCTCGTTTCCCCTGAACAGTAGATCAAGATATGAAGTAAAAAAATGCTGTTTAACCTGCAAAATATTAGCACAATCATATATTAAGGCAGTTCTAACAGACCAAGAACGTTTCGAAAAAATGAGAATTTAGCATCTGGTAGGGGTTTCGTGAAGATATCAGCAATTTGCTGATCTGTAGGCACATATTCCAGCCGGACGTCCTTCGTGAGCACGTGATCTCTTATAAATGATTCCTAATATCTATGTGCTTTGTTCTGGAGTGCAGCACAGGATTCTGGGTGATCGCGATGGCACTGGTATTGTCACAAAAGATAGGCGCTTCAGAAGCATCAATGCCTTAATCCTTGAGCTGGTGTTGAATCCATAAGATCTAAGCACATCAGCTTCCCGCCGCTAGATACTCTGCTTCAGCTGTGGATGTAGCAATTGAAGTCTGCTTCTTACTAAACCAGAAAATCAGTCGATCTCCCAAAAATTGAAAAGTCCCACTTGTGCTTTGCCGATCGATCCTGCATCACTATAACCGATTAGTTGAAAATTGGAGTATTTGGGATACCAAAGACCGACATTGGAAGTTCCTTTTAAATATTTTAAAATCCGTTTTACAGCAATTTAATGAGATTTTTTGGGCTCTGCTTGAAATCTAGCACACATACAGACAACAAACATGATTTCTGGTCTGCTAGCTGTTAATTATAGCAAAGAGCCAATTATTCCGCGATACAAAGATACCTCTATGACTATTCTAGCTTCATCTTTGTCTAACTTGATTGAAGCACTCATCGAGGTAGCTGTTGCTGAGCAGTTGTCCATGCCAAATTTTTTCAGAAGATCTTTCGTGTATTTAGCTTGGTTGATGAAGATTCCATTCTCAAGCTGTCTGACTTGTAAACCCAGAAAGAACGTCAGCTCGCCCATCATGCTCATCTCAAATTTTTCCTGCATAAGCTTAGAGAACTTTTGGCACAGTTTGGGGTTACTTGACCCAAATATAATATCATCAACGTAAATCTGTACCAATAAAACATGATCATTTTTGATAAATTTAAACAATTTCTTATCGACAGTACCTATAACAAAATCATGCTCAATCAAAAAATTTGACAGTGTAACATACCAAGCTCTGGGTGCTTTCTTCAACCCAAATAGAGCTTTATCCAGTTTGTAAACGTGATCTGGATATGTATGATTAACGAAGCTAGGAGTGCAACATACACTTCCTCTATTAAGATGTCATTTAGAAAGGCACTCTTCACATCCATTTGAAAGACCTTGAAGCATTTATATGCATAATATGTAAGAAACATGCGAATGGCTTCTAGTCTAGCTACTGGAGCAAAGGTCTCATCGAAATCTATTCCTTCTAATTGTCTAAAGCCCTGAGCTACCAGTCTAGCCTTGTGTCTAATTACTATGGCATCCTCATTCAACTTGTTCCTAAATACCCATTTAGTTCCTATTACTGAATGATTAGTAGGTCTAAGAACTAATTGCCATAAATTGTTTATTTTAAATTGGCTAAGTTCTTCTTTCATAGAATCTATACAGCTCGGGTCTGCTAAGGCTTCCTCTATCAGCTTAGGTTCTATATGAGATATGAATGTTGAATTAAAATACTCATGCATTAGCTGGACACGTGTGCGAACAGGAGAATGAATGTTACCTATGATCTGCTCGGGTGGATGATTTCTATTCCACCGAAGATCAGCTTCGATTGGATTAGCTCATTGTTATGCTTAGATTCTTGGCTCGATTGCTTGATCTGGATTGTCAGACACCAATTGATGTGAACTTTGTTGTTCCAGATTTGAGTTGGATGCCAATTGGTAACGTTCGTTGATAGCTTGGGCATCTGAAGCTGGTCTGGATACCAATTGATGTACTATAGAATATTCTTGGGTATCCCCTTGAGCAGTAGTTGGTACAACACCCGTAGCTGGCACACTAGTCGAGATCTGTTCCTGCACAGGGTCAACATTAGTCAAATCAATGACTTCGATATTACCTGTTAGATCTGCTTGAGCAATATTGTCTGGTGTGTCCAGTGTTGGTTGGGGATCAACTGTATATCTAATCTTTGCCATGTCATCAGTTGAATCATCAAGGCTAGTTGACTCCAGACGTGAACACAAGTCATGTAAGCTCGTATCTGAATTGGATCGAAAGCTGGTTTCGTGGAACACCACGTGAGCCGATTCTTCAACAGTCAGGCTCCTATTGTTGAACACTCTGTAAGCTTTGCTCACTGCTGAGTATTCAAGAAACAAACCTGCATCAGATTTGGCATCGAAAGCCGTTAGTTGCTTTTTACCATTATTGTGAATGAAACATCTACACCCAAATACCCTGAAATAAGATATATCAGGTTTCTTGTCACTCTAGATCTCATATGGGGTAACGCCATGGTTCTTATTTATCATCGATCTGTTTTGAGTGTAGCAAGTTGTGTTAACTGCTTCTACCCAGAATTTTTGTGAAATACCGGAATAAGAAATCATAGATCGAGCAGCTTCTTTTAAAGTTCGATTTCTCTTCTCATCTAGCCCGTTCTGCTGAGGAATTCTAGCTGCTGAAAGCTCATGCTTAATTCCAATGTCTTCCAGATAATAGGATAGCTTATAATTTAGAAAATCAGTTCCTCTATCAAATCTTATCAGGTTGACAGTACAAGATCTGTCATTTTTCAAACGTTTTAAAAGCTTGATCAGCTGGTGGTTTGGTCTTTTAGATTTTAAAAAC
>KV019115.1:4664-26346 GCA_001598015.1 Dorcoceras hygrometricum | reverse complement strand
ACCACTAAAATGTCACGCCCCGAGATCGAGACTCATGACATCGGCAATATTAAACAATTATAAAATTGTGAAATATTAAGCCATCATAGCATAGCTCAAACCAGTCTATTAATAATCGAAATATAATCGTTTTTACATCTGAAAATCGTAGTCTGAATAACAGAGTGCGGAAGCGAAAAAATATGTAATTTACATTAATATCGGAGAAATTGCGGAGCGAAAAATAAGTACATCAACAGAAACTGAATATTAACCAGCCCCAGAACAGTTCTTGTTCTTGTTCTTTTACCTGCTCTTCGTTCTTATCTGGGTGGAGAAGTAAGGGGTGAGTGTTTGGGGAAAAACTCAGCAAGTGGGGGATATCATTCGAGCATAACAAATATTCATATACATATACTGAGATAACATATCTCAACACAGAGTATAACAGAGCATAACAGAGCATAACAGAACTTAAAAGAGCATAACAGGGTTTAACAGAGCATAACAGAGCTTAACAGAACTTAACAGAACTTAACAGAACTTTAACAGATAGCATGGCAGATAGCACTGATAATTACTTCGTGTTTATGGTTTACTGATCAGTCCCTAATTTTTACTCCTCTAAGGGGAAATGTGAAAGGTCGATTATAAGATATCATGAAGGGCTAAGCAATTTATTTGAATATAAAGATAAATTGAATACAAAGCTATTTCCTATTCATCATCTATCTCTCCTTCGCCCAAAGGAATCTCCTCAATCTCTTCCTCTTCCGGTTGTTCTTCCGATTCTTCCTTCCATTCATCATCGAATGGAGCAGGGGCACTGTTAGCTTCTTGTAGACCTTGGATTGTTTGGATTAAACCATCTTTCTCCTCTACCAGGGCCTCGATGATCAGGTGTTGTGCTTGCATCGAATCTTCAGCTTCTTGGATTCGAGCCTAAAACTTTTGATGGCACACCACATGGTTTTCCTTAGCCTTTTGCTTCTTTGCCTTCATTATTTCAATCTTCTTAGACATGCTAAGGCCTATTTCCGTCCGGTGATGACCTTGTGTGAGGCTTTTAATGCTAATTGGTTTGCCTTGTGCTCTTCCTTGATAGCATCCGCCCCTCGTCTTGCGATTGCTAGTTGGTTCTAAGGCGCCTAATCATGCGGCATTGATTGTCAAGGGCAATATGTTTCATGCGAATGGCAGCAGCAGCACGAGTACGGGGGACAGAGGGGGCCATTTCCTAAAATCGAGGATATTTCCAAAAATAGAAAGTCGTGAGATTATTCTGTAAACTGAAAGTACTAACCATAGGAATTACAGAACAGTTGACGGAACTAAAATCTGAGTCCTGTACAGAAAGTTATTGCATTTTCAAGTATTTCCAAAAACGGCAAAAAAACGTGTTTTCGGAGGGGTAGCACTGGTCTTTCGCCAAAACCTGAAAATTCGTCCTGGACTTTGAAAATTTTGGATTTGGTCTCCCAGCTGGATTATGAACCTGGTGAGCTCTGATACCACTAAAATGTCACGCCCCGAGATCGAGACTCATGACATCGGCAATATTAAACAATTATAAAATTGTGAAATATTAAGCCATCATAGCATAGCTCAAACCAGTCTATTAATAATCGAAATATAATCGTTTTTACATCTGAAAATCGTAGTCTGAATAACAGAGTGCGGAAGCGAAAAATATGTAATTTACATTAATATCGGAGAAATTGCGGAGCGAAAAATAAGTACATCAACAGAAACTGAATATTAACCAGCCCCAGAACAGTTCTTGTTCTTGTTCTTTTACCTGCTCTTCGTTCTTATCTGGGTGGAGAAGTAAGGGGTGAGTGTTTGGGGAAACACTCAGCAAGTGGGGGATATCATTCGAGCATAACAAATATTCAGATACATATACTGAGATAACATATCTCAACACAGAGTATAACAGAGCATAACAGAGCATAACAGAGCTTAAAAGAGCACAACAGGTCTTGTAACGCCCCAAAATCCCTAGGACCATATTTATGCATTTCATAAATCATATGGGCCATTTTGGCAATTTTAAATATCATGTATCTGCTGAATTGTTCATATCAGCAGGTAAGATTGCGCTGCGGCTCGGACGAAATCTGGTGTGAAATCTGAATTTTGGAAGAAGTCTGGTCGCACAATTCTGGTGCACAAAATTTTGCTAAGTGTCGCACAACGTTGGATCGTAACTTGCGCAGGATGAAATCTGGCAGATTTTCTACAGCTTCGGCAGAGTTGTAGCGTGAACACCTATTACTTTTCTGACTGAGAATTTCGAAATGGTGTGGAAAACTCTGAGGTTCTGTCTGGTATTTATAGGAGTAGCGAAGGGGAGGCTGGGCGTCTGTCATTAAAGGCCTTTGAATTCCTGACTTCATGCCTTTTAACGCGACTGTTACAAATGCATTAATGTAGGCATTAATTTGGCCTCTTAATCGGCCATAATCCTTCTAATCGGCAGTTACAGTGTGAAATCTGCCTTGTACGCGTGAGAAATCTTTCTGAATTTCACGGGTGAAGCTTCCTTTTCCAAAAACCTGAATTTGCGTCGTAGAGTCTGAATTTTCGTTGTGAAGTCTGAATTTTCGTGGAGAAATCTGATCTTGGAGACATCTGGTTACAGTCGGAGAAATCGGGTTCCGCAAAATTTAAGAAATGCGCGCTAGATATGACGCTACGTTAAAAAAACAGATTTCTATTAATCCCAAACGACGTCGCGCCGGACCCGTCACAAATCTGGACGCTTCACTTGTTCGAGACATCTGAATCTCTAATCGCTGTTTCGCGCAACAGCGAACACTAACAAAACGGCATCGCGGAGGCTTCTGGACACGTCATCACATCTGCCCGACGCGCTACAACAGATCCCTCGCACTGCGGAAGGTTAGCGCTAAACCAAAACGGCGACGTTTCTACCTCGTGCTACAGAAAAGTTGACCCGCGTTGACATCTGCTCCATGCGATACAACCAGACTTCTCCCGCGCCTCTTCGACAGACATCTCTCGCTCGCGCACCAGATCTCTCAACCAAACGCTAAGCCAAACGACACTGTTCCAACTTAACCAAACGACATCGTTTTGAACTCAACCCAAAACACGCTGGCAGACCTCTACACACAGCGCTAGCAGATTTCTCCCACCGCGAGAAATCTGAATGCCACGAAACGACGACGCATTAACTCTCATCCTTCTTAAACGAAACGACGACGCATCAGGTTTCCTACGCAAAACGTCGTCGCATTGCCTCATCTCTGAACTACTACCGGCGTTCATCGCTGCTCCAACAGATCTTTCTTCGGGCACCCGCGCGCCACGCAAAACAGATTTCTCTTCGAGAGAGATCTGTTTTGACCGACCCGATTTTTTTTTCTTTTTTTTCTGGGTTTTCACAAGTTGAGTCTCTAAAGGACGCGGTGTGCAGTCTGCAAGTAAGCCAGCTCTCTACTCAGACTTATTTACAAACCTTCAAAGAATCTATGTCTAAGCAGATGGACGATCTATTGCAATCAGTTCGACGAACCCAGTACTCACTACAAGCGAATCTAGTTCAAGAAATTAGAGATAATAAGAGGGAACTTGCTAAGAGTTAGCCACTATCAGTTCACGGATTGTTGAGGTTGTGGAGTGCTTAAAGGGAGACGATGATGCCAAAAAAGGAGAAGCAAGCAAACAGAAGAGGAGATAAAAGAATTTAGCTTATTCGGTTTCTTGGAGTATCTCTGTCTCTCAACTTTTGCAAAGCTTCATAGGGAAATATAGCAAATTGTTAGGATCAAGTGCTTACCACTAGGCCAAAAGTTATAGCTGTTAGCTAATGTCAAATTTTATTTCCTTATACATGTGGTTGTTAGGTCTATGAATGCGAGGAGGTGTGTGTCTAACTGGTGATGTCATATCATATCCCCTAGAGATTGGTCTTAGCCCCATCATCAGTAGAGATACTATTAACCGTTAAAATCTGACGTCAATCTTTTACGGCTCCCTAGCCAACCAAATCAAGTAACACAACGCCAGCAACTTGACGAATGAGTTATCCAGAAGGACACCCGTCCTATTATTTTCACCTATACACTTAACCCAATAACTTTAGATATATTTGTTGTTTATGTTCCTTTTGTCCCCACATAATAGCCCATGAAGAATGCACTTTTTTCACATATTACTATGATAACTTTAAGTAGACTATAAAATTTACAAAACAGTAAATAACTTATAACAGGTTATAATATGGTTGATAGTTTATAAATTATTTAAAAAGAAATAGACAAATGACTACATATGGTACCATCAAGAACTTATTTTAAAAAAGTCGGGGTTAAAAATAACCTATAATTTTTCTTTTAATAATGTTCGATAAAACCCTGATTTTATAAAAAAAAAATATCTTACTTTAACATTTAATTTCTCCATATACTATATTTTTTATTAAATCACTAATTTAGCCTCCATATATTTTATAAATTTTAATATGATAATCTTTGTTAAATATATGTGAATATTTAGATTAACATTTAATATTACTTATTAAATCTTCAAACAATATCAAGTTTTTCTAAATTACAAATATAAATAAGTTATATGCCTTTTGATAATTTTAGTTAACGAAAATAGACTATAATATCAAACTACTCCTATTTTAAGTTATTCAAAATAAATTTATCAAAATATTTTAACAGCATATTTTAAAAACATAACAGCTCATAAACTTCAAAAGCTTGTGTAAGGTATTTTGAATAAGTTTAAACACACTTCCTAAATTATATACAACTTAATCAACGTACGCTTTTCATAGTGCCACTCTACCGCCTCTACCGTAACATATTCAATAACTAGCAAATTTTCCACCCAATCCGCGAACAAATTATATTTAATATAATTAGTTTTAGAAAATTGATTTGTACAAAAGAATGATGAGATTTTATAATATATTCAAGTAATTTTTAGATCTATTGTGTGAGATTTTATTTTATCGGTTGTACTTGATTCAATAAAGACAATTGTATAATGGAGAGGTAATTTCGGCGAAAATATTTGTGTGCAACCAGAGACCACAAAGGTCCTTGTTTTAATTAGTAAGTCAAATCCTCTATTAACCAACATAAATGTTAATATTTAGATTTTATATATAATAAATTTTTCAAAGATTATGCATTTACCATGGTTACATCAATTAAGCAGTCCACATAAATTATCCAAAAAATAATGAAATTTCGACTTTGTGAGCAAAACAACTTTACAGATACAACTCAGAATATTTCCCAGAACAAATTACTACAGATGGTGCCATAAAGAAAGAACCATGATATATATAGCAAAGAAAAGGGAAAAATGCATGGCCGAGCATACATATACAACACAACGAATTTAGTAAACTGAGGACAACTGCTCCGTAAGGATGCAATCGGCCAGAAAATACAAAGACGAAGATGATAAATAAGAACCAAGGGAGGCTTTGCAAATCATGTTACCTCACACGAGAAAAAATTGCCCGAAACCCGCCAGTGATTCTTGCATTATTGAGCACAACACCAAGAAAACCCGATAATAATCATTGTACGGATGGATAGAGCAAACATTAAGAGTTGCCTTGGAAGGATAACCGGTCTCTCAGAGTGTCGAAAATTGAAGCAGCAGAGGCATTTTGAGAAAAGGGGAGTTTAAAACGGCCAAGCAGTTCGCTATCCTTCGTCTGGGATGCGGCATCTGCAGCTTCCTTGGCCATCCCAATTCTAGCATAAGCCTGTCCAGTATTTATGGAAATTTACACATTAAATCAAGAAATGATGCATTTCGTTGTTCCCAGAAGATATGAAATAAATATAAATCCAGCTAAAAAATGGGCATTTCACCTCAGCTTTCTCTCTGGGATCAGCAAGTTTTGGAATATATTTAAGGGCTTCAGCTTTCTCACCTGCATCAGTACATGCCTCCACAAATGGCCGGTAACCTAAAAACGACAATATAGTAGGTAAAAACACGGGTCGAACAAAATGGTCTCTCCATGAACTGCCAAAACTCTCATGCCACTTTTCGTATCACTGTCTTTTGTCCTCCTAACCATTAAAATATATAGGAATGAAAATAACCATACTGCCAAATCAAACTAGGACTAATTAAATTGAACTTCAGCGGGTGGTTCTCATGGTTTTAAGAGGCACAGGCACGATGAGAGAACAATTTATTTGAGAGTAGAGAGAAGACATGGTTTACATGACTAACCACCCAAATAAAAAGGTGAAAATGAGTGTAGAGGAACTATAATGGACACAGTACTCAACATGTCTACATCTCACTGAGATGCTTGGGTCAGGAATAGATCAAAATTTCATGTTTTCCCGATTTCTCCTTGTGCCTATGTAACCGAAACACATTATGAGAAACAACCAAGTACACCGAGAAAATTGCCCAAAAATGTTGAATATAGACTGACCAATAGGTGGCCTTTTCTCTTTTGAAAATTTTTCTAGTGCCTCCCAATCACGGATTGTTGCCAAAGCAAAGACTTTAAGCCAATACCACCTCTTCTCTGAAACCTGAACCATGTTCACAATATATAAAAAGTGATCGTACAAAAATGGAAATAACTTAAAAACATTGTGTATATATATAAAAAAAAGAATGGTTCAGAGAAATGCCCTTCTTATTTGCCTGTTCACAATATCTATTAAGAGCAATGACTGAAGCTTTTTACCTTAAATTCAGTTTTAACTTTCATGGCAGCCCGATGATTTCCGAGGACAATACAAGTGCGAATTGTGTCACTAATACTTGAATCCACAAATATTGCCTGTTTAGTAGTCACCTCTAAGTCATGTTGAATCCTGCGTTGATTGCAAAGTGTCGGAGTAGCAGCTAAATGAGGACATTAGATGCATATTTTATTATAATCATGTACAAATACAAGGGAACCCATAGCAATTGGGTGCTAGAAGGGGGAGGGAGGGGGCACAGAGTGAGAAGGAAGAAGAAACGAGACAGAAACCTCCTTCTCAAAACATTTTTCATTAAAAGACGAAGACAACCACCATATAGAGTCCAGATCCTTTGAAAATGTGATGAAAATAGGCATATATGCTGATGTTTAGTAAGCAGTTGAATTGGGAGTACTGATGATTTAAAACTGACTGCTGTAAAGTAGCGACAAAATGTTAAGAGGCTATTTTTATCCTTCACATCAAACTTTTAGGCTAACACAATAATAATACTTAGGAATGACAATGGATAAGGGGCCCGTCCTATTTGGAGCTGAATTGGGTAAGTTAAATGGGTAACAAGTTGGATTACGGATATAAATTTTCTACACAATGGGTTTGGATCGGGTAACACTTCCGATAGGACTCCACCCATACCCAGCCCATCTACTGATTATGTTAAGTTAATTCATATTATATAACAAATATGTTAAAACTGGTAAAAATTATCCAACACATTTCTACTTTTATGATATGTATCAAACTATACATTCACAAAATAAATATAAATATTTTATATATTTTCACAAAAAAAAAATTTAATAGGTAATTATTTTTATAAAAACGCAATTTATCAATTTATCCTGTTATTTTAAGGAGAAAGAGAAAACACTTACGAAATACGTACTGGTCAAACAAAAGCTACTAGCAAGTTAATTCATTATATCAGATTCGTCACAAAAAAAAAGCTTTAATTAGAACTTGATCAATTTTTTGTTTGGAGATATACTTAAAGATAAAAAGTTATCAAAAAATATTATAAACATAATTGGTGGATCTAAGAGTTAAAACCACTAAACTTCAGGTATGAATCAGGGGTGAGATCTGTGTTTAATTAAACAGGTCAGGGAAGTACATGCCCTACATAATCGTAATGGGCAGTCCGAGGTCTTAGCATACGTGAGCCAGAAGCAACCCATTTCCACCAATTAGCTCTATAGTTCACATGGAGTATATTAAACAAATTCCATAACCAGAGTACAAACGTTCGGACATTCTTTTGCATGAAAAAGAGCATGCCATCACATTTAATGAGGAAAAATGGCACCAAGAAGCAAATTTCAATAGAGGAGACAATTAATCTAGCATAAAAATTAACAGATACCATGATTACCTCAACAATTTTGCATGTTCCTCCGCTGCCTTAGACTCAAATGTATGTTCTTTTGTTTCTGCAAAAAGATTTTGGGCCTTTTCAATTAATTTAATACGTGGACCATGAAGAGGTGATCCCTTGCTCGCCATTGGATTCTTTGCTAGTTCCCAAGACTCTTTCCACAAGAGAAAAGCTACATCCTACAAAGTTAAAAGACCTTCTATGACATTGAGAGCCAGACGAGAATTTTGAGCAAATCAATTTACTGGTTATTAATCCTTTTTAGCAATTATCCCAGAAATATATTTGGAGTAGCCATTAGACATAACAAACACAGATGAAAACTTCCGAGTCAATCTGAACTTACCTGGAGTTGCCCGGTGGAAAGAAAGAAATCCTTCAAGAATTCATGCTTATAAAACCTGGAAAAGTTAAGTTAGAACAAATATGCGGCCTTATACAGGTTGTTACAAAAGAACCCTGTATTTGAGGTTTTTCGGGGGAATGAGCAGCATTCCTACCGTGCATAAATCACAAACAAATCACGTGCAAGCGGTCTGGCTTGTATTGTTCCAAAAAACTCAAGTGGTAGCTTCTGCAAAACCAATGTAAACTACCTAACTATCCTCAAGATATATAATATCAGTAACAAAACATTATCTTCCTCAAAAAACTGTAATCTTGTAGATTTCAATCATCACAACCTTCTGCCACATATGAAACAGGACAAGATAAACAAGATCAGTATCGCCACTATCAGTAGCCTTCATGAGTGCATTGTCTTCTTCTCCAATGCTGAGCAATAGAGGAATCTGAAGAGTGAAAATCATTGGTTGTACAGATTATACTAGAAAGAGCCCAAAACATATATTACTTCAATTTCAAATGCATCACCAAAGGAATGGAAATCTGTCTTATAACAAAAAAAATAAGATGAACAACCAAATTTTCCATAGCCTTTCATCAAACTAACTAATTTTATATTTCCAAAAAATTTATATCTACTCCTCAAAATTAGTTTTTTATTTACTAAATCTCAAAAGCATGTAACAAGGGAGTACAAATTGAGATTCTTTGTCACGGAACAATGAGAACACAATGGGATGGAGTAAACAAACATGGTGATACCTGTTTGGATGAATGTGGCTCATCTTCAACTAGCATAGCAGCTAACTTTCTACGACCACTTTTGTCGGCGTGTGCAGCAACAGCTGCATATGATATTCCTTTGCATATCTTGAGCTGAAATTCCAAATAAATATCTCAGGCACGGAGTTGTTTATGCAACAGATGCAAGTAGAAGAGCTTATCTATGGGATTAATCTTACTAAACGTTTTTAGCCAACCAAAATCACGGATGCCACTAACAATCTAGACGATAACTAAATGTTTATTTTATTAGACGGGCTATAACAGACGGGTTCCGTCCAGCAATCAGATGCAAGGATTAACTACATGTAAATTAGATTATGATTGGGTCACTGGAACACAGAGCCCTGCACAGAATCCAAATAACCATCTGGGCGTTGGGGCAACAAATGATTCTAACCACAATTTCAGTCAGTTCAATAGCCAGGCAGCATTCTTCCAATATATGTTTTCAACACCACAGAAGAAGACAACCATTTAGAAAGACCAAGGATATTACACTCAGTGCCATCTACAAGAACAAGAAATCATTTTGATACTGGGAAGATGAAAACTGTAATATGGGTTTAGAAGTAGCAAGATGTTCAAGGGTTAATAAAAAAATTTCACATAACAGAATCACTCCACGGTTCATGTCCAGATAGTTAAGAGGGGTGATGAGTTCCAACAGTATAACCTCTCAACTAACTAAAAAAACAATGATATCTAATAACAAACATCAGAATTTGGAAAAATTCAAAACCAGCAGACCTTACGCAGTCACCTGGATTAAGAGGGTTTAGTACAATGCACAAACCCCTACATGGGATCCATTAAAACTAACCTTGTCAAGTAATATTTGTAGGAGATTTGCATCAGATATAGGTAAAGATGCCGTTATTTTTGTACAGGCCCAATGCATCACTACGACCTCCTGCACAGAACCAGAACAATAGCATGACTTCAGTGCAAATTAATAGTGATACCAATAAAATCAAGCAAACGAAGTAAGCGAAATTTTCTCCCGCTGTTTCTTTATATTAGCACATAGAAGTTACAGGAACTGCCTCATTGAAAGAATTTAATCTCATTTCCTTCAAGATTATTATATTGTTTGAAGGGAACAGAACTACATAATAGTAAATAAAAGTACCATAAAGAACTGCATCTCAATTTGTTGAGAATAGACATCTTCCTTCACTATTAATCCATACCTTCCCCAAATATACCATTCCTAACACTACAATTCCCATGAATCAATAAAGAATGTTAAGGATACTTTAGTCAGAAGCATCCAATTGATATCGGCAGCATATTGAGTAACAGCAATTCAAAAAAACATTTTTGAACGAATATGCACAGTATAGCAGCAAATTCAGGGGAGATCTCCTGCTTTTTCAACTAGAATATCATGAATTGATATGGTTCATGAATTTTTGAACTAAATTAATTGAACAGTATAATTAGAGAACTGGGCATCCTTCTGATTTCACTATAGTTTGACAGCCCAATCAGAAATGTAAAAACTTTAGTGAACCACACTTGCATCATGTTACAGTCCAGGCTTCTGGGTCTAGTTATGGGGTACTGTGCGGCTGAACCAAACTGTTATCTTTGTTTCTATCTATCCTCCCTTGGCCACGTATGGTGGCGTGAGGGCTGAGGCTCAAACTAATGCGAGAGACATGGTCCTCTTTAACCACTTAGTTGGAAGAAAATATTCTCCTGCTTTTATTCACATTAATTCAGCTCAAAGATAATAGAGCTTACAAAATTATATTGGAAATTAAAACCCTAAGAATCCTAGAGATTTGAAGAATTCAGATCTTTACATCTAAAATAAGGAAAACGGTGATGCCCATATCTACCTAGTAGTTTGTTAGAATTTTCCATAACATCTTTCCTATCAAATTGTGGTGCTTGTCCTCAAATACTTCCTTGCAGGGCGTTGTCTATCAACAGCTTCAAGCCAAAATAGTTACTTCTTATTTACCTTATCACTATCGTAACATTAAACCTGTTCTCCTCGTTTTTTCATTTCTCGTGAATTCAATTTCTTCACCCATGGCAGCTTTGGAGTTGGTTGTATTTCTCCCATCAAGAAGATGTCGAATTTATTCTTAAATGCGCTGAGTCTCTATATTCTGTAGCAGCGGGCTCTGATCCCAATTTGTTAATATAAACACAATTTCGGGATCTGGTATTTGGGTAGTGTGATGCTGATTCGAGGCTGTTTTTTTTATTTTTAAGTTACTCTCTGTGCAACCTTAGCTGTGCGGCTGATTCGAGGTAGTTTTCTCTATTTTTATGTTCCATCTGTAGGCAACCTTTGCTGACATATGTCTGATACTCGAATTAACAAGAGAACCTCAGATATCCTTACTACTTAGTAGGAAGAAAATATTTTGCTGCTTTTATTTTCTTCTTAATTCTTAATTTTGCCCTCTAAATATGCCTTACAAGATTAAAATCAGACATGAAATCCCAAAGAATCCTAGAGATTTCAAAATTCCAAATCGTTTTTCATTTAGAAGACAGATAAATAATAAATTAATAAAAAATCAGAATTTCTCCACTCCTTGTAATCAAGAGATGAATGGAGCGATGACAAGCACCAAATCTATGACAAGTCCTAGAACTATATGTTGCAACTGTTGTCATGAACTCATCATAGTCTCGTGCTAAGAAATCTGGTAACTTATAGAAGTCAAACTACCCAACTTCTAACTATGTTTGACTGAGTAAATTCCATCAATGCAGCTGAAAGAAGAAATATAATTGATACATAGAGTGAAGAACAACAAGAAGAGAAATTACTATATCCTAGGATCTTTCGGCCAGATAAAAGAGTAACCATGCACAGATCAGGCATCTTATAGTTCTTTTATAGAAGAAATGTCAGAAGACCAACTTACTTGATTCAAGCCAAGGTATTCTGAGATACGCAAAGCTAGAAGGTGTTTATGAGCATTAATCAGACGGTTAATCAGAATGGTCGGTGTAAGCAACTGCAAAAAATAGAGAACAATCTCAACATGGTGGATCAGTGCTTGAAACTTAAAAAATTAAAGAGGTCTGGAGTTAAGACCTTGTATTGCTGAATACTAAGAGGAATACCGATCTCAGCATGGCGCACAGCATTTAACACTCGTAGCATTTTACTAGTCTCTTGAATTCGGTCATGTTGAAAGTGGCTGTCAAAGCCAACTGGATATCATTACCAGGAAAAATCAGAAAACACGTTCTTTTAAGGATAACTAAAATTTATTAAACTGCAGAACTGGAGATGTCGAAGCGATGTAGAAGAAAAGAAAATCATGTAACAAGAAGTTAAATGTCATGTGCAGAAGAAATGCTGCAGCAACCATGTTCCAAGATATAATCAGAGGTTATTACTTCTCCTTTCACGCGCAATTTGTTAGCGTTTTAGTATGATAAGCAAATCGATTCAAAGAATCTCATCTTCCATAATCTAATACTTGGAGTACAGCAGCTGGAGAAAACGATCCATGAGAACGGTTATCTTGCATAAAAATGTAGCTTACAAGTGTAAGCTTCATCATATGACAACTGCTGATGAACTTACAAAGAGCTTGTTGCTCTTACTGTACATTTAGATTGAAGAATACTTGTATTTTACAATAACCAGGAAAAATTAAAAGCATAAAGTTCATGGGATCATAAATTTTCCACTTCAAAATGTTTTCCTGATAGAGGTCACGGTGGACAGTCACCAGCCATAGCATTTGAATGATTAAACTGCTAAATCTAATAATAATCACATAGTTCTAAGATTCATAAGGTATAGCAAATCCCAGTACTTTTGATCCAGTCTGAAACAGAAAATGATGATTCAACTTTTACCTTAAAACAAACATAGCATAGTGGATGTAAAATTCGGTAAACATCATCCATGTTAAGATTAAAATGAAAGTTAAAATTGTTTACCAGAGATCTTGGGAGTTAAAATTGCAGATTAAGACAGTGCTTTGATTTTCTTTTTAATGATTTGATTAAACAATTGAGTACATTAACAACATAAACGCTGTGACAGTCACGGCGAAATTAGTTTATATAGATTCAAATTTCAAGAAACGAGCTCAAGCAATGTGTTGCATGATTTGTTTTAAGTCAACGAATCCATTGTTTGACAAATATGGAGGGATTCTCCTACATTCTTACACATACATGAAAAGGTGACACGATTCTATCTCAATACAAAGACAGAACAGTAAGAGACTGAGATTTAGCCTTTCTATATGTGGATTAAGGCTAATATCACCTTCTCAACAGTCAAAATTTAACATGTCTCCGGTCTATTAAAAATTTCAGCGACAACATTAGAGTGCAAAGTATTCACTTGACAACAATGAAATGCCACTAAACTGCTATTAACCAAAAAAGAGTTGTGCAAGACTCAGGCATGTGACCATGTACTCATCATAAAATGGTCAAGTACTTCAGGCGACCACCTCAATCAAAGAACATGATATACAAACCTGCAAAAGGCTTGCCCATAGCTCGCGGCTCTCAGTAGTGTCCGCTGTTGAGAAATATCAAATTCGTAACCAGCAGCATCGACACAAGCCTCAACAGCCTCCGGCAGAGAAGAGCGGATCGATCTTAAATTTTCATCGGCCTGCCACATTACTGAACGTCAGATTCTCGTAGTAACATTAAATTTAAAAACCTTTTACAGTGTTTTTTCATTAAATTTTCTTCCAATCACTATCAATCCCTTACACCTACTAGCTCAACAAAATAACAACAATTAACTACATCTACGTTTAATGCCAATATCATAAAGAAATTTCAAGATGCTGACAAGGCTCATTCTCGAGGATTTCAAATATATTTCATTGAGAGAATTCCTACGGAAAATATATATCATAGATGGAATAAATAGTGCACAAAGCTGTCAACCGTAACTGTAAAGTCAGCAGTGCACGAAGGATGATGAAGCCAGTTAAAGCTGCGGTCAATTCATTAGCAAGCAGTAAAAACTGAAATATAATGTAGATACGCTGCTCGTGGTGATTTCCAGGGTGGGTGTTATTTGGGTATGTACACGTCCATTGCTGTAATTACCTTGAATATAGGGACAAACTGCACAAATCTATTCAATGAAAGTGAAGAAAGAACAGGATACCGCATTGCATTATATGTCTTCTGCTTTTCACAAAAGCCATGAGTAAATGTTCTAATAAATCTCAAAGGAAAAATGCATCTTCAGATAAGGGTTACACAACTAGGAAAAATGCATCTCCAGATATGGGTTACACAAGTTGTGGCAGTGTTTATAGGCCATGTTAGGTACCGAAATAAGTTTCATTGACCATGCTGAATAAGGAGAAATTGGAAGATAGATGATGCCTAGTATATGATACTGAATAAATATGAGATGCAGCAGGAGTAGTGGTAAAAACGATGTGGCTTGCAGAGCATAACATCAAGACAACATGCATGTATCCGATGATGCCGGGAGAGCTAAAGTTTTTAAAGTACACGAACCTTGGGACTTCTTCGGTCAAAATGATCCAGAGCATCATATAATAAAGCAGAGGGCAAGGTGCTCCCGATCTGAAAAATAGACACCGTAGAGTCTGGAACTCGATGCAAAAACTCCATACAAGCATTAGAGAGTATACGCACGCCATCACACTCTGGGATCAAAATGATTGGCTCATCATAGATGTAGCGTACAGGATCGCCATAAGGGCCCACCATCAATAACATGTCATCCCAGCAAAGCAAGACACTGTCCATTCCGCACCAAGCCAGTTGGTCAGGAGGAAGTGCTGACTATGCACAAAATATTCACACAAAGTTTAGATGGCAGATCATGCGGTTTGAAGAATCCCAAGAAGAGCTAGAAGATGTGAAAGAATACAAATCTATGAGATAATCGTTCTCAATGTAACTTAATTTTTCCGTTATTCCTCTCTGAAAGAAGCAGCAACTTATGTTAGGGAGATGAAATCTCATCTCATAGTTAAAAGGCCGAGAAAATAGAACCCAAATGCTACTTTAACATGAAGCTGATCTTCAAGAGAAGGAGATTAGGAGTAATCCAAAGTATATTATTAAACTGCTAACACAGAGGCCATCAAAACTCATTAAAGATCCTAAGGTGGAAAAACAATGTAGAATCAGTTCATTCATGTAGATATCGATGTGATCAATATCATCAGCGTGCAAAAAGGATGATAATCTACAGTTGCAATTCAAAGGGAGTATCAATTCAATTAACAGCTTACAGAATCCAAATACACAACTGAGGAAATTACAATCGTTTACCTCACAAGCGTATTCAATAATAACATTAGAAAAATCGGAGGACATGACCAGAAGCCTTCCATCATGCGTGATTGAAGCTACAAACTCCCCTTTTCTGGAGACCACCATCTTCTGCAATGGCCCCACTCCTACTCCCAGTTCCTGCACTTCATCCTCCTCCACGGACAATACGTGATCTCCAACCCCCAACAACACCTCGACATCACCCGAATTCCTATACTGCGGCTCTATCACAGCCATGCAATGCGGAAGCTCCTCCAAACCACAGTCCGCAAGTTTGACCACAGTAGTCGGGGTCTTGAAATCCGGCACTGCAAAAATCTCGAATGCTTCATTAATGCACACAACGCCGTTACCCCAAAACACGCAATCAACGACGCTGTTGGCAAAACACTCCTTTCCTAAGGAGGAAGTACTGAGCAACTCAGCGTGGATGTTGTACGAGTAAATAGTGCCGTCTTGCGTAATGCAAATCAGGGTTAGGTCATCGGTCCAGGACATGCCGATGAGACGACCGCCGGGGTTTTTCCAGATGGACTCCGAGATGAGAATCCCCGAAGAGGTATAGATGCGGAGCTTGCGCTGGGCGGACTCTGCGTAGAGCTGCACGATCTTGGTGTCATCTCGGATGGCAGCGATGGGGCCGCCGAAAGGGGCGCAGGCGATTTTGTTGCGCGTGAGGTCGACATTCTTCCATTGCATCTGGTAGAGCTCCGGCTTGCGATAGTACCGGTTGTAGAGAAGCTGCCACTCAGCCGCCACCGCGACGCCGGCCATAGTGAAAAGATTATTCAAGAATTAAATCAGTTCAACTGGATCGTCCAATAAGAATAATGTCATAGTATGAATTGATATACACAATAGTCAATAGATATATCGATTGGTTCAGAATTGAAGGACTTCAAAAGTCAGGAAATATTGGAGTTCCAGAAGAAACGAGAAAGAAGGAAAGATGGAAAACATGGTGTCACAGTTAGATTTAAATTTCAACGTTATATTTGTAAGCCCAGAAATGGACGTCTATCGACGGATATCAAATTAAATTTAATAATTATCTTTATAATAATAATCTTAAATATCCTTAATTATCAAATAAATTCTTAATTTTATATTAATAAAAAATCATTATTTTTTTATAATTTTTTTAATTTAGAGAAAATTAAATTAAAAAAAAATTATATATTTTTGTGTATATTTACAATAAATATTACAAGCTTATTTATAGACAACAACTAATAATAATCATCTAATTCTTTAATTATTCCACAATACTCCCCTTTTGAATGTCTTTATTACATGTTTTGATACTGCCTCGTTAAAAACCTTATTAGGAAAAATTCAGTGGGATAAAAAGTCATAGTAGAAAAAAAGAGTGCAGTTACGTTAACTTTCTCCCCATGTTGGAGAATTACGTAAAATCTCTTAAAAGTCGCATCTGATCTTGTATACCAATTTCTTAAAAGTTGATGTAGGCAATGATTTTGTGAAAAGATAGGCCAAATCGCGAATTTGTTGAACTTCAATATGACCTTATTTGCAAATCACGTGTGAAAAAGAACTTTGGGGATATGTGTTTCGTCCTATCACATTTGATGTACCTTTCCTTTAGCTGAGTACTGCAAGTTGCGTTATCTTCATAAATTATTGTTGATGAGTTTTTACTTACTTACAAACCACATTCTCTTTTGATATGGTAAATCATCGATCTCAACCAGACACATTCTCTACTAGCTTCATGGATTGCAACTATTTCTGCATGATTTGATGAAGTAGCGACCATAGTTTGCTTTGTAGATCTCCAGGAAATTGTTGTTCCACCATAAGTAAATAAATACCCAGTTTGTGATCGTTCTTTGTGTGGGTCAGATAGATATCAGCATCTGCATACCCAGTTAATTACAAATCACAAGTATTTGAATAAAATAAACAGAAATCGTAGGTTCCCCGAAGGTATCTAAATATATGTTTAACGTCATTCCAATGCCTTCGTGTCGGGGAAGAACTATATCTTGCCAACAAATTTACAGCAAATGATGTGTCTGGTCTCTTGCTCTTTGCAAGATACATCAATGCACAAATAGCACTTAGGTATGGTACATCTGGACCAAGTAGTTCTTCTTGTTCATCGTGTGGTCGAAAAATATCTTTTGTTGTATCAAGTGATCGAACTACCATGGGTGAACTTAAAGGATGAACTTATCCATATAAAATCGTTTCAAGATTCTTTGTGTATAAGCTGATTGATGGACTAAAATTCCATCACAAAGATGCTCAATTTGTAGACCAAGATAGAATTTTTTTTTTTTGCCTAGATCTTTCATTTCAAATTCTTTTTCATTATATCAAATGTCTTTTCAAGTTCTTCAGAACTTCCAATAATGTTTAAATCATCAACATATACAACAATAAATACAAATTTTGATCCATTCCTTTGAATAAATATACATTGACAAATTGGATCATTTTTATATCCTTCTTGCAATAACTACTCACTAAGTCGTTTGTATCACATGCGTCCGCAGTGCTTTAAACCGTAAAGGGATCTTTGTAATTTAATGGAGCAAATATTTTTATAATTTGGACCAAATATTTTCGATATCTTAAATCCCTCAGGGATTCTCATGTAAATATTATATCCAGTTTTTCATACAAATATGCAGTGATAACATCCATAAGACGCATTTCAAGTCGTTCTTGTATGGTCATGCCAATAAGGTATCGGAACGTAATTGCATCCATCACTGGAGAGTAAGTCTCTTCATAATCAATACCAGGTCGTTGAGAAAAATCTTGTGCTACCAATCGAGCTTTATATCTATTCACTTCGTTTTTCGTTTTCGTAGAAAAATCCATTTACAACCGCACAGGAATTACTCCTTTGGGTGTATGTACCACTTTCAAAGACCTCATGTTTTGCTAATGCATTTAACTCTTCTTGTACTGCTTTATTCCAACTTGGCCAATCGTGTCGATTACGACATTCATCTACAGATGTAGGTTCTAGATCATCATTTTCATTAACAACATCCCGAGCTACAGCATAAGCAAACTTATTGTCGACAATAATTTCCGATCGATTAAATATTTTCCCCGTGTTGACATAATTTATCGAAATCTCTTCATTTTCGAATATTTGAACCTTTTCGGGGGAATGATCATCAAGATTTTTCAAATTTATCAATCAATGGATAATTGTTCGACAATTTGATCTTTTGATTTTAAAAACATCACCCAAGTGAATTTTGAAAAATCGTCAACAATCACAAGAGTGTATTTCATTCCCTCTAGATTGGTTACGGGTATAGGATCAAAAAGATCCATATGTAAAAGTTTCGGTCTTAGGGAGGATGAGCTACTGCCTTTCTTCTTTTTAAAAGTAGATCTAATACGCTTTCCCAGCTGACAAGCAGAACTAATCTTTTATTTTGCCCAAACCAGTAACTAATCATGCTTACTCGGATTAGCAAGTGTTTTGAAATTCAGGTGGTTCATTTGCTGATGCCATAGCCAACTCTTAGAAGAGTCAGCTACTAGGAAGGTCCGCTCAAATGTGCGGCTGATCTGACCAGTCAACTTTGTAGTTATTCCAATCTGTATCCTACTAACACGATCAGACCTTTCGGATTCTGAACTGTACATGTGTGCTTTTGAAAATTTACAGAATAATTACTGTCACACAATTGACTGATGCTGATTAAATTATAGCAAAAATTTTCAACTAAAAGAACATCGTTGGCAGTAGAGTTACCGTGGATAATCTTACCTTACCCACAGTGTTACCATTTGAGTTGCGCCAAAAGTAATCTTTGGTCCACTGCATGATTTAAATCTGATAACAGCTTTGTATCACCTTCATGTGCCTCGGACATCTATTAAAGGTACCACGGTGATTGCTTCAAACCTAAAATCTGTTGTATCTGCAATCACAAAGGAAACAAAGTTTTGTACCCTTTGGTTTTACTTGAGTCCAGGTTTGATAGACCTTTCGGGACCACACTTCGATAATTCTAGTAGTTCTACCAGTGTGTGTATGTCTAAGTATGTGTGTGATCTGTGTGTGTTCTATGATCTGACATTTGTCTGATGTACAACATACTTTCCTTCATAAAAGCATTGGAGAGCTGTCTTGGTTTCCTTCTACTAGATTTGGGATTTCACCTAGTCTCTTCCGTTCTTTTCTTAAGCCAGCTCTCCTTTGAATTTTGAGGAGCAATATATCCTATCCCATACTATTTTCCTTGCCAGTTTTGAGGCTTAGCTGCAACCTGTGACTCATCAGATCTTGTCTCAACAAACAGTTCCATGCTGGATTTCACAAAATTCATGGTTTGAAGTTTAGGCTTATCCAGATGTGGATGAGTAAGTGTCTCTGCTGCATCGCTTTCACAGCTCTCATAGCCCAACCCATAATCTCATTGGGTGATTTAAGAGATCCTTGCAATTTTTGTAAAGAAGCATACGACTTGGGCCAGGAGTTAGTTATTTCAGCTAAGCGCTGATTTTCATTCAGCATTTCCTAAGACATGCATCTCAGATCTTCATTCTCAGTTTTCATCTTACTGAGAGCAGTCTGGGGCCACCAACTCAGGTCAAATACTCGAGAGAGCTATGGATCTACAAAACATCTACGGGAACCAACACAGATTCACGCTCAAACAGTTCACGGCCTAAACCTCAAAGGTCGGCTAGCTCAAGCTCTACTGCTAAGCTCAAACCCTGTCCAAATAAAGATATATAATGGTCGAAATCAACACTAGAAACTTCAGTTACCTAAACTGAAGCTCAAACCAGCCGAGAATCACGAAACCCAGCTCAAGCAGCTTCTCAGTGATTCCTTTGTCCGGCCTCCTCTCGGCTCCAAACTGGTACGAAAACATTGAGGATGAAGAGGGGTTTCCAATCGAGCTACCCTAACTAAAAACTAACTTGCCAAACTCCGTCAATCTGGAAAATACTAGACGGGTGAACAGTAGCTAGGGTTTGGGAAAAAATATCTCTCGGTAGCGTCTAGAAGAAGATAAGGAACGGATGGTCTAATAAATGACTAAGTGTTGGTCAACGAGAGGATATTTATACTCACTGCTCAACAGATCACAGCTACAGTGACAACCGATCATGGCCTCGACATATCACGCTACTAGACAGATCACTCTTACATATCAGCTCTCATGCAACTATTAGTTTTCGCTGTCCAGCTCAGCTTGCACGTTCAGACCAGTTCAGAGCATTCAGCTCATGATACTTTATTCAGCATACAATTGTCAGTTCAGCTCACAGGATGATCTTGCAATCCTCTCTAAGTTGTACGTCTCAATCAGCTTACGACCAAGCTGATAACTTCTAACAGCTCAGGCACTACCCATGATCTGTCTACCTAGACTCATAATATCAGCTTGGTTAAGCTCACAACGCAGCACAGCTGAACACAATCTAGTCCTTAACTGGCAGTTACGCCTTTAAACATATCAGTTCGTAGAGTTCTCATCAAGCTTATAGGAAAACTGTCCAGCACAGCTTACTAATCCAAAATCAGCTTTCATCCTAATCTGATGACTACGAACAACTCTTATCTCTCACCATCAGCTTACGCCCAAGCTGATGTCACCCATCAGCACAGTCCAATTCCCGTAATTTGATCTGTCATTTCAGGGCTTCCAGCACATCTCTAAGCTGAATCCAGCTTACACTCACACGAGAAAATCCCAAAGCTGATAATCTCTAAGCTGTTGTCCTCAAAATAGCTCGCAACAAAAACTCAAACAATCAAAACGAGGCAGTTCAACCCAGAACTGTTCCACCCAGATCAGCTCACGCCTGATCTGGCCTATGCCCTCTCAAAGCTACCAACAGCTTACACCAAATCTCCCAAGTTGATCGTCTCTAATACACTGCCTCCGCTAAACAGCTTACGCACTACAATTCAGCTCAGCGCCTAAACTTGTTGTTCAGCTCAGAACTATTCTACCTAACCAGCTCACACCAAAGCTGGTCTTGGTTTAGCATCAAAATCCACCAAGTTGGATCTCCCTTCGTGTGACACCCGAACCCAACGGGGCCACGAGAATTGGGGTAACAAAATTTTTCGAATAAAAGAAGGCTAAAAGACAATTTGTTATAAGCTGCATTTCTTATAACTCAAAAGAAACGAAACACAAGACAAAATTCGAAGATTCAGCAGGTACATAAGTTC
>KV019114.1:2724-29349 GCA_001598015.1 Dorcoceras hygrometricum | reverse complement strand
CAGTTTTGGAAACTGAGTCGATCGGTCCGATCTGATCGACGATCGGAGTTACGATGAAGTCGCAGCGATAGATATCGTCATTTGGACCCGGGCCCGTTGGACCGGCCCAAGTCTATCCTTAAGTCTATTTATTTAGACTTAATGACTTGATTACATATTACAAAATTCATAACCCTAAACCTAGCACATAGCCGCCCCTCCTCTCCAAGCGCCGCCGCCGCCCGCCGCCGATCGTTGCCGGAAAATCTGTTCCGGCCAACTCGACGTGGAGAATCCGTTCGTGCTGATCTCGTCAGGGCTTCTAGTGCAGCCTGACGAAGGAGTCTCGGATCTGGTCGTGGACCGGATTGGCGTTTATACCGCAATCTACCGAGAAGAGCCGGGTTCTTGAAACACCGGTTGGAGCCAGGCACAAGTGCCAGCGAGGTAACACGCTAAAACATCCTATGAATGTCGTAGAATGTTGATAGTTTTTCGTATTGATCGCCTCCCGGTTCTCTGTTTATCGTTCTTCCGCTGCCTTGCCGGGGGGCGGATCCGGATCCCCAACAAACCTAGCCTCCTCCAATCCAATATAGCCATCCCCTCCCCCTCTCAAAGCAGCCCCATCGGTTTTCTTCATATTTTGGTGATCCAAGGCGGTTTTTGGTCCCGATCTTGCGTCCTACACGCTGTAACTCGCAGATCTCTTCTTTCTCCAAGATAGGAATGAAATATCTGTCCTTTTATCACCATTTAAATCATAGTATACTGTTTTTTTAAAAGGATGTGCATGATTTGTATGTATTTTGATTAGATCTATGTTTAAGGTTTGAGATCCATGCATGCATCATGTTTTTCAACACGTTTTTGATTCATTCTTGATATGCTTCGGTCATGGGTGGTTCATGGGGCTAGGGTTTGGTCCAAGGGTGGTCTAGGTAGTTACTCCATCGAGTTAGGATCATGTAGGTCCAAACGGGAAGCTATTTGGTCAAGGAATGAATTAGTAACGAATTTTATGATCAGCAAGTGTCCTGGCTTGTCGTCTGTGCACGATAGTAGAGTTGTTGGGTCGGGTAAGTCACTATATGTGGTTGAGTGGTCAAGTTTGGTTTCAATAGATAGCTCATTGAGTTAGGGTCACGTAGATATACACGGGAAGTGATTTGGTCAAGGAAAGAATTAGTTATGAATTTTATGGCTAGCACGTGCCTGGATGCAGTCTGCGCGCGGGCAGTGGGTTTGCGGAAGTCGGGTTGGTCATGTCCTGAATTGTTTTTGAGTATCCTTTAGTGGCTAGTGGATGAGTTAGGTTGATGTGGGTTCAAACAGGGAGTGATTTGGTTAAGAAATGGATTTTTAATGATTTTTACCATTTTGCCGCTCGAAGTGAGTCTCGTCGGGTCATTTTTTTTTATAAGATTTCGAATCTTAGGAGTTGCCAAAGATATTTTAAGATGTTTTTCAGAATTTTTAGAATTTATTTGATTTATGGAATTTTTGTCAAATTTTAATGTTTGATTTTAAAGTGAAGGAGTGAGTATTTTATAAACTTTTTAAAATTCAATTTTAAAGTATAGGGTCCAATTTTAAGATTATTTTGGTCAAATATTTGAAAGTAAGTAATTTATTCAAACCTTTTATTATTGTTGGACCTAATATTTTATTTTCAAGTTTTAAAGTCAAAATTTTGGCCTTTGGGATTTATTTAGTCAAAATCGGTCAATGGATCTTTGTTTAGCCAAAATTTTAAATAGTAGATTTTTAGTAAAGAATGGGGTATTTTAGAAATTTTAAAGTTTAAATTTAAAGTTTTGGTCCAAGTCATGTACTAGGCTAGTCTCAATTTTAAGTTAAGTCTAGGTTCTTTTTGGGCTTAGTTGCTGTGGGTCAGGCACCTGAACAAGTTCTTGATCGGAGTAGAAAGTGTAGAAGCCCGTGAATATATATTAATCATATATGTAGTATTCTATGTAAGTTAATGTTTTTAAAGGAAAGGATTAAATATATATTGACGGGCTAAGCTTTTAAATTGTATATTTTTATGAAATGCACACATCATGAAGAAAGTTTTATGAAAAGGTTAAAGGCATGTTTGAAAGGAAAAATAGAGGGATTGAAGTGATTTGTGGCAAGATAGACGATGAGCGGATATGGGATGACGGGCCCGGTGAACCTCTGTTAATGTATAATGATAGACGATGAGTGGATCTGGGAGACCGGACCCATTGAACCTCTGTTAATGTGATGATGATGCAGGTCAGGTGAACCCGACCGTCACGTACGTTGGTTTAAAATTGATCAATCGAACATGGTCTATACTTCATGGATACGACTCACACGTTTTTTTTATGTTACATTACGTCATGCCTTATGTGTGCCATATGTTATGATATGTTATGAAATGTTACGAACCATGTTTTACGAGCATCCATGCATGCATGTTTTAAGGTTTATTTTAGTTCACGTATGTGATTTCATGTGGTTTTATTATTATGTACCTTGCTATTTTAAAAGATAGAGCATGCTGAGACTCTAGACTCACTAGATTTAAATGTTGCAGGTGATGACCCTGTGGATTTTATCCCGACTGGCGATGAGGATCTCTGAGCGCCCGCTGCAGCAGTACCCCGTGGCCGCATTGATGTTTTATCTTTGATATGATACGCTTTTCAGATATTGATTTTTTTAGCATGTTCATGTAGTACTTTTACTCAGTATGGTTTTAAACAGTATGGATGATTTTTTGTTTTAAAATATTTATTTATTACTTTTTCACTTATTTTTGAGAAAATGACTTAAAAAAGGGAACGAGCCATACCTATTAGTTATTTATTCCGCACATGATTTTAAAAAAAAGTTTAGAGTACGCTTCGTTTCCCCAGTGCTCATAATCAAAAATTTATCACAGAATTAACGAAATAATACGAATCTTAAAAGCGGGTTAAATATTTTTATGCAAGTACTCAATATAAAGGTTTTATAACAAAACCAACACATAACACGCCACATGGACTACCTACAATACATGTATATCAACATGATACAAACATCGAAACGACACTGAAACAACTACACAGGGCATCTCACGGTAAATGACACTCGATTAAATATATATATACATATAACTGGGAGACTTGATAAACCACTCGTAGTAGCTGACGTGCCACTTGTGCCAGCCTAAGTACCTGGGTAACCTGGATGGCAAACAACACTACCAAACAGCCCTAGAGGGACAAGGTGTCAAACCCGTGTCAGGCCCGATTTGCTAAATCAACGATTAATTTACTCAATTAATCATAATTACACGGAAGCGTAAAATACGGGTTAAAATTTTTCGTTTTGGGTCTGAACTAAAATCAATTCTTAAAATACAATCATACTCAAAATATGGATTTTGACTCAAAAATCCAAACAACAACAACAACAACATAAGCAAGTATGCTTCAAATACAGATCCCCAAATACAATATCCACGCAGGGCATCCCTTGGTTCAATACTACAATACATAATCTATAACTGTGATTCAAAATGGGGATCTACAGCCGACGCTCCACTCGGTCCAGTGGATTACCTGAAGATCCTGCAAAGGCCAACACAGACCAAAGTAGCCCCAAACATGAAAAATAACACGAGGTCAAACCTTAGTACGAAGAGTATCAATAAAACCAGCTAACATATAAAACATGTAATATCTCTGACGTGCAATGCATGATCGGGATGTCATCAAAACTCATCGGTCATCAATAGCGATCCATGCCCAAAACTCGGCAGTGAATCAAAAGAATTGTGGGCACCTCGCATGTGGAATCATGGCTGCTACCCATGCCCTTCACATGCAGTACCAGCAGCTTGCAATCTGATCTCTCAACTCACCGGTGTCAATCATGCTTGGTGAGGGTTGGGAGCTACCCAAGTGAACCTCAGGGCAATCGACAAACCTCACGGCGGGGAGCCAAGGATACGAAATCCATTCGACACCTCAATCATTTTATTTCCAAAATAACAGATTCAGCATACTGGTACTATTCGTCAATCGGTTCTAAAGGAAATCAGGCTCAATATAATATGCGTGCATGCAAAACAGATCCGGCTCACAATGAACGCATATACATAACACATAAGAAGTTAAAAACAGAGAACCATCAATTAACTGCACAGCTAGACAACCTCATCCAGCGCATCTACACGATAGTTCATGCATCTAGGCAAAATCAGCTAGCACAACGCACAACAGCTCACTTCACGTAGGAAATATTAACATGATTATACCAAAGCTGCTAGTATGAGCTCAACGTACCTCAGCTTCTCACGGCTACTACCTCAACAGATCACACAGGGGCACATAGCCAGTTCCGATCTGCTGGCCTACTATCTCACCAAAAGCTCAACAGAAGCTGCCTGAAATCTCAACTCCCAGCGCTCCAAAGAATGGACGAAACTACTGGCCGGAAATCGCGAAGACAAACGAACACTGCAACTACTTCGCGCTACCTCAACACACCGACCCAAGGCTCCAAATGGTACAAAATGAAATATCTAGAGGAGAGAAGCTCAGCGCCACAAACCTTGCTCCAAACGGCGGCGTAAATCGACAAAAATCAAAGGAAATCGAGTACGATGAACAGTACGGGTTTAGGGAACAGTATACGTATCGAAGGCTCTCTGGAAGAAGATAAGAAATATCGAGTCTGAAATTGGCTAAGTGTTGGGAAATATAATGGTATACACGGTCAAAGTCAGAGCCAATTACTACGTCCCGAGATCTGCTACAATGAAAGTCAACCAACTCAAATTTGAGCATCACACCAGATCTGACTCCTCCACGCTACAACAGATCTAACTACCACCAACGACGTCGCGCAGGAGTCCCGCTCAGAATAAACAGGTCACTGCTCAACCCGCTCAATCAGATCTCGCAGACTAGCTCCCGCCAAAGCTGACCCTTACCTAAACTCCTCCGATCTGAACCACAAATCGCTCGCACATCCAGATCTGATCACAATCACTGTCCACATTTCACTTACCCAACCAGTTTAGATAAGATCGCGCACACTGACCAAATAAGAGCATCCAGTTTTGAGCGCCATGAACACAGGTTACTCTACAACCAACACAAATCTCATATCATTACATTGTTTCCCCAAAGCTGATACGCACAACTGCTTACACTCGTTGAACAGATACGCCCAACCAGCTTGTACATACAGATCTCACCTCCAGCCCAGATCACTGCTCAAATTACCAATAACCAGTGTCAGATCTGGTATTTTCAAAACAACGTATCATCGATTTCACTCAACCAGCGTCTACACTGGTAACCCAAAACGACTTCGCACTGCCTCCAGATCTGGACACCCAGTTCTTACTCAAATCTGGAATCCACGAACCGATCTACACCAAAACACGAACCGATTCTGTCCATGCAGCGCTACCTGCTCACTCGTGCGCGACATTTCACTCCAAATCTGAACACCAGCAGTGCCTGAGACACCAATCCGCCCAGCACTTACTCTCTCTCCCTTAACTCAACAATTCACGCTCGATCCGATCTATGCCAAATCCGAATATTACCAACATCTTACACGATTAAACCTTGTTGTTCCTCTAATCCACTAAAAATATGACACTAATTAAACCAATTAATTACAGTCCTCACATCCTCCCCACCTTAAGAGATTTCGCCCTCGAAATCAAAAGGCAACTACAGATCAAAAATTAAAGGAAAACTAGAGAATTACCAGGATTGAAATATAACAATTCAACACAAATCAACAAGCCAGGAGATTTCCTGGGTTACTACTGCATATGCTCGAATAGATGAGGCCACTCCTGTCTCATATTTTCTTCAACTTCCCAGGTAGCTTCTTCTCTTCCGTGCTTGCTCCATTGGACCATAACCAACGGAATAGTCTTGTTTCTCAATTGCTTCTCATTCCTATCCAGAATCTGCACAGGATATTCATCATAACTCAGGGTTGAATCAATCTCAACTTTATCAGTCCTTAGCACCTGGGACGGATCCGGCTCAAATTTTCGAAAACTAGAGAATTACCAGGATTGAAATATAACAATTCAACACAAATCAACAAGCCAGGAGATTTCCTGGGTTACTACTGCATATGCTCGAATAGATGAGGCCACTCCTGTCTCATATTTTCTTCAACTTCCCAGGTAGCTTCTTCTCTTCCGTGCTTGCTCCATTGGACCATAACCAACGGAATAGTCTTGTTTCTCAATTGCTTCTCATTCCTATCCAGAATCTGCACAGGATATTCATCATAACTCAGGGTTGAATCAATCTCAACTTTATCAGTCCTTAGCACCTGGGACGGATCCGGCTCAAATTTTCTCAAAATTGACACATGAAACACATCATGCATCACTGCTAACTTAGCAGGAAACTTCAATCTATACACCAAGGATCCAATCCTCTCAACAATCTCAGAGAATCCAACAAATCTAGGAGCCAATTTACCCTTAAGTCTGAATCTCATCACGCTCTTAAAAGGAGAAACTTTAAGAAACACTCGATCGCCAACCTGAAACTCCAAAGGCCTGCGCCTCTTATTAGCATAACTATCTTGGAGATCTTGTGCAACCTTCATTCTACTCCGAATCAGCTCAAACTGATCTTTCACATGCTGCACAAACTCAGGGGTAGACAATTCTTTCTCAACAACTTATTCCCAACAAATCGGCAATCTACATTTTCGACCATACAAAGATTCGAATGGTGCCATCCCGCTAGTCACTTGGTAGCTATTATTGTATGAAAATTATACCAGGGATAATGAATCCTGCTAGCCACCACTGAAATCCATCACAATAGCTCGCAGCATTTCCTCCAAAATCTGAATCGTTCTCTCAGATTGGCCATCTGTCTGAGGGTGATAAGCTGTACTGATAGGATCAATATGGATCGAAAACAGGCTTAGGAGTTCAAAATGGGGGATTGAATGAAGTCCTTAGATATTTTAAATTTTCGAAACCTTAAAGTGATTTTATAAGCACTTATCTTAACTCAGATCCGAGTTACCAAATCTGAGGTATCTCCGTCCCAAATCTGATTTTTCGACTAACAAATAATGTGCGGAAAGAATTCGATTTATCAGTGAACAGTATAAATATAAATGCGATGCTGTAAAGTAAAAGTGCAAGGTTCAGAGTTTGTTTATGGATGTTCGGATCTGAAAATCCTACGTCTCCCCTTCTTTCTTTGCAGGAAGGTTTCACTAGAAGAATTTGATGCACACAGCATCTGTCTACACCCAGTCACCGAGCCTCGCTCCAAGTAAACTCCTAGCAACTCCAACTACAAGCAGATACAACTGATGAAATACAAACAACTGATTTTTCGAACTGCTTCACACAGCAAGTTCGTTACAGACTCAAAGATGAATATTACAATGAAATATGATGATATTGATTACTGTAGATCTGGTTCTTTTATCAACAAGAAATGTTTACAAATGTAAACCAGAAGATAACTCGAAGGTTAGAAACTATGAAGGCTGAACTTGACTGTTCTTCGAGTTTTAATACTGGACTTGGATATTTTCGCAATGAATGGTTCCAGTAAGTATTTGAGAGCTTTTTGATGACAAAGAATAAGCGTTGTGAATCACTGATAGTGGAGAGGAGCAGAAGCGCAGAGAGCTTCTTCATTTGAATTCTTCAGCCTTTTATACTCTTTGTATTCAACGGTCAATAAATGTAGCATGTAGAGATAAGCTCCTTTGCATATCTTCATCGTATCATAGCATTTAATGCTCCACTAATACCATGAAAAAGGTAAACTGTGCTTGTCAGGGCTAAATTGACTTATATTCCAAATCGGGTAATCATCGTATCAAGCATTGCGTACTGTGCAATTTTACCCAAAATAGCTCTGATGTTGTCTCCTTAATTCCAGGCTTTTATATGATATAAACATTGACCGTTGATTCTCCTCAAATATTCTTTTTAAAACATCTGAAGAAATTCGAAGCTCATATCTATCTAAGCTCCTTTGCATATCTTCATCGTATCATAGCATTTAATGCTCCACTAATACCATGAAAAAGGTAAACTGTGCTTGTCAGGGCTAAATTGACATATATTCCAAATCGGGTAATCATCGTATCAAGCATTGCGTACTGTGCAATTTTACCCAAAATAGCTCTGATGTTGTCTCCTTAATTCCAGGCTTTTATATGATATAAACATTGACCGTTGATTCTCCTCAAATATTCTTTTTAAAACATCTGAAGAAATTCGAAGCTCATATCTATCTCAATATAGAAATCTGAAAGTCACTCTCTTTATGTATCTTAATCATATCTGAAATATCGCCGTTACTCTGTAATGTCTGAGATGTTAGCGACTTCTGAAAGTACACTATTCTTAAGTCTGAATCAAACAATTTTGATAACCTCAAATCTGATGTACTTTGTTTGCTCTGTAACGATATCTGAAATGCTGATATCTGAAGTAATTTGTGTAGAGTCTTTTTATATTTGATACTCTCAAATCTGAATAATACCACTTGAGTCAATATAACGGAATCTGTTACTGAGATGTCTGAATCATGTCTGAATACTTTCAACTCTGAAAATCTGACCTGATATCAGAATTAATCGACCCGAATACTCACTGATCCAAATACACGAATCCGATTCGAAAGTATCAACCCGATTACAGAAATCTGAATCTCTGAATACGTAGCTCTACTCAATTCTGATTTGAGAAAACCAACCCGATAGTTTACATCTGAATAGCTGAACATACTCAAATCTAAAGACTTCTGATAATGCATATCTTTTAATCATGATATCTGACTGTTCGGATGTTATCTTTGAAATTAGTTCTTGTCTCATTTTTGTTATCACCAAAACATATAAATTTTATCTTAACAATTTCCCCCTTTTTGGTGATGACAAAACTTAGCAGCCTTTGACTTAAAAGAGACAACAATAAATTGCTCCAAGTCTGCTTATATATATATTCAATAAGAAGCATGGTACAAAAGATTGTACAACATATTCAGATCTATTCATTTAGCCAGTATCTCCAACTTTTCTGCCTAGATACACTGCTTCCAATTTTTCTCGAATGCTCACTCCTGCTATCACTACACCATCTCCAGATCCTGGTTTGCTTCTATCTTTAGGATGAGGCTGACCTCGGCCATGGCTGCTACCCACTTCCCCCTTTTTGTCATCACGGCCCTTAGTGACAAAGGTTATGAGTTCAGCAAGATTAGTACTAAGGGAAGCTAGTTTTCCCTGTGTTTCCACACGGAATTCCAGTAGATCATTGCGAATAACAGCCAATTTATCGTCGAATTCCTTAGATAGATCTCTGACCTCCTTACGAATAGTAGCCAAGTCCGTCTAGGAAATGCAACTTTGAGCTCGAACACGTTGCTTAAACTCATGTACTTCAAAGGATAAGGCAGTCTTTTGAATTTGGAATTCCTGGCGAACGTCTTTAAAGTGACCTCGAAGGTCTTGATCTTGTTGAGTACGAGCGTTGGCAGAGGCTTTCTCAAGATCATCAATTCTGGATAATAGATTGTTCTGGAGATTTCCAATGCTGCTTTGAGTTTGCAACTACTTGATGGACAGCTGGGAAATAGAAGCCCGCAGCTGAGCAAACTGTTTAGAGAGATCTGTGGTAGGAGCAGTAGTAGTAGGCAAGAGTATCTGTTCAAAAACTGTATCTGTACCCAAAGAAATGTCTTATGCATTAAAATGCATAGAGGAATCATTAGAGGGACTCTGATGTGGAGAAGGCAAGGAGATATCTGAAGAAATACGAACAGAATCTGTAGGAAATGATGCAATATCTACAGCTAGTGTGGTCTGTACACTGGGTTCTGGAAGAACTGAATCTATAATCTGTATACGATAAGATAAAAATCTACAACTCTTCGTGGAATGCTGACATCCCCCATAACTTGTCCAATTGGAACGATATCTGTACAAAAATTTCTAACGGTCTTCAAACACCCAAAACATCGAATACCGCAAAACTTCTATACAGACCATGTACCATCCCCAAGTTTTAACAGTAGGTGATGTAAAAGTACTCAAATAGTGAACTGGCTTATTGAAAAGGCCAATTGGTGCCATAGTGTTTAATGCAATTTTTTTAGGCAATTGCTCCGAGAGCTGAGAAACCGGGGTCTCACAATCGTATACCCATCTGTCATATCCATCTTCCACCATCCAAGAGCCTCCAATAAATCTCAAAAGTCGAATCCAGCATGTTGAAACAATGGTTTTATGATTTCTGGGAATATAAAAGACGCGATCAAAAACACCATAAAAAAAAAATTGAGCAACACGGCCTTGTCCACTTTAGCACGTGTGCTTTCCTCAGCATCATCAAATTTTTGACAGAGGTACTGTGAGCAGCTGATAATAGATCTATGATCTGAGGCGCCATTGCTGACCAAGGTTGTCCAAAACTGAAATTTGCTCTATGTGACTCCAAAAATTTTCGCATCAAAACTTCTCTATACTTAGCAACTATATACAGCTTCCTTTGAAGAGCAATGTGCACAGAGTCTGTCTCAGCCCAAGTTAAAACTTTATCTTCTTTGACAGCAATATCTTGAAGAGATTTCAGAACCGTTAATCGTCAACGACTAAAAGAATTAAAGAATGTAGAAACTTCGTCTATAACTTGTTCCCTCAACTGGATAAGAAATTCAATATCGCCAAAAATTAATTGAACCATCTCACGGGCCGGATTCCCTTTAACTACGCCTGCCTCGACAAGGGGCGCCTTCCCCTTATCAGCTAAAGCAATCTTGGGGAGATTTTCCTTGAAACAATCCCCGTTCGCGACTCCTGGAATTGAGATGCCATTGTTAAATTTTATTCTTGTTGGTTCTGCAGCACGATGGCAACATGGCATCACCTGGAATCTGTTGTATGAGATCCTCGGTAGACATTGATTCCTCATCAGTCACAACAGTCGAGAGCTCAGAGATCTCCACTGTTATATCGTCAGACCTTGTTGTCAATGGTTCTGCCAAATCTGTTTCCAACTGTGCAGTTGCAGCAATCACTTCTACAATAATAGTGTCGACGTCATCAACAGATGTCGTTTCCTTCTGTTTCACTGCCACTGTCTCCACAGCTGGCTCCTTCTCAACAATTTCATCATCAGAACCAAATGTCATCCGCAGCTTTCTCTTTGGTGCTTTTCGCTTGTAAGCATGAGGACTCTTAGCTGCCACAACAGATATAGGTGCAACAACCTGGATTGGTACGACATCTTGTGCCACTGAAATAAGCGCCAAATCCTTTTCTTAGGAGACTGCTTTCCCAGATGTTGTCCTTTTCTTTTTGACAGCAGTGGCGTTAGAAACAGCAGCTAGTCGCTTCTTCAACACAGAATTCACAGTAGCTACTTCCACGTGTACATCATCTGCATCCTTGTCAGCACTCGAAGCAGATTTGTTTTTAGACATAGATTTCCTCTTCACAATTTATACCTTGGCCACTTCGGGCTCATCAGACTCTCCACGAGCATCGATGGTTTTGTTCGTGCCAACATAAGTATTCACCGTCTTTGCAGAGATAATTTTCAAAGGAGGGAAGGTCTTCGCCTCTCCCAAGGTGACCGCGGGGTCGCCTTTCAAAACAACACAAATTTGAGCCGCAAAACCCTTGGCTCTTTTGGTTGTTCTGTCAGCCATCTCCTTCAAAACTTCAAAAAGAATTTTGCACCAATTGACCTTAATCCCAAAATGTATTGCTGTCATCATCAGAAATCTTTCGTGGGTTACGGCATCGAACGAACCAGCTTTGACAGTAATAGATTTTGCCAAAATATCGTTCAACAAGAGAAACTCATACTTCATCAGCCTCTTCTTGCATGGGAATTTAACAGGCTTACCAGACTTAGAGAACAAAAATCTCGCCTGCGATACTAAATCATTCGGCACTTCAGACAAATCGATTAATCCATGAGTAGGCAAATTGAAGACGCCTGCAAACCTGTCCTCAGAAATTGGTACATACTTCCCGTAAACAGCACAGGTAATATCACCATCTTGCACCATAGCTATATCGAAAAACTGTTCCAGTTCTTGTTCATACAACATAGGGGACATCCTAGAAAACCTCGAAGCCTAGTAGCCTCTAGGGCTCGGAAAATCTGTACCATCCCCTCATTATCCTGAATCCCCAAAACGGAATTAAAGTTGACTTGCAAAGTGTCAGGCCTCGTGCTCACATCAGAGATAAAACATACAAACACATGCGGAAGCTACTAAAAAGCGGGTAAAATTTTCGCTTTTGGCCTGACGGTTTAAAACATTACAATTTAAAATAGTGTGATACTCAAAATAGATATCCCAGTTTAAAAAAACAACTGAACGCGGGCTACCAGCCAACAATACACTGAATAGCATAACAACACAACATGTATCAGACTCCAACCACTGGATACAACAACTAAGCACAAGGCATCCCCTTGGCTAACTGTACTGATACATATAAATATATGCAACTGGGATACTCCACCTGCTGGGGCACCTCCAGCTATGTTAAAGCCACGACCAGCTGTAAAACCTGGGTTCCCTGAAAAGCAACACAATCAAGGAAAACAACCAAGACCCCAGAGGGACATGGGGTCAAACCCCAGTACGGGGAGCAACTGAAATAGCTAAAGGAAATGCATAAGATAATATGCAGATGCTATGCATGAGACACCGGATAACAGCTGAAGGCTACAACCAAACGGGGAGCCAAGGAACGCAACTGAAATAGCTAAAGGAAATGCATAAGATAATATGCAGATGCTATGCATGAGACACCGGATAACAGCTGAAGGCTACAACCAAACGGGGAGCCAAGGAACACAAACATAGCTCCACGAGATCTGCAACGAATCATTGGTCACGGGGTGTGTTCAAAGTGTGGTAATGAGCCACTCGCCTTGACTCTACATCCGAATAACAGATGCATCAAACAACTCAACCTGCCGTTGCCTCGCCCATGAATTGTGGTAGTTAACCACTCGGCGCATGGCGACTAACAGATCCCAGCAGGGAGATGAGAGTGCGGTATTTCCGCTCGCCCTCGCATCCTGGTAACAAACAACATCAATATACAAGATACGAAGCTGCAAGATACAATACACGAGGGATCTGAAACAATGCGTGAACAATGCGTGTATGCACATCAATAAGACAGCTAGCATAAACGCAAATGTTCAGCAAGAAACACACAGCCATGTTCACCGAAACATCCCAGCAGCCTCACATTAAATCTCACGCCAATTCCAAGCTACATCAAGCTCAAATCCGTACCTTAATACTGCGCAACAATTACCACAAAGGGATCACGAGAAATCTGGTTGAAAACATGCTAAACAACGAAGCATAATTCTCAGGGATGCTAACAGAAGCTCACGGCTGGGAGCCACGCTCATCCAACGCAATTACTACCAAAACTACTTACTGGAAGCTTAGACCAAGGATAGGAACAAGATTTCATCACAAGGGAACGAAGTTCTACCTGCACTACAAACGCACGATCGGGCAGCAACTTCGCGTTCCTCAACTAGCCAACCACAGCCCCCAAAAGTGGTATAAAATGGAAGAGCTTCCCGAGAGGAGTCCAACGCTACCTCAAACGTATCAACCAATGGCCGGAAACGACGGGAAATCACCGGAGAAACTCACGGTGAACAGTACTAGGGTTCGAAGAACAAAGGTCGACAAACGAGAGAATATTTCGCTAAGTATGGGATCTGGTATCTCAATTCAAAGACCAAGTCTTCCTATAAATATATCTCGCAACGGCTGAAATCTGGTTAAACAAGTACACCGACAAAACCAGACGACGCATAACAACCCAACGACTGGTTTTCAAATCCAAAAGCTGGATTTTCTAACACTCAAAAGCTGGTACCAGACGTTGCATCAAAACACTGCGTTCCAACTTACGTAAACGACGTCGCACAGACCCAACAGCTGGTCGCTAAACCCTCGTCTGGATTCCTTAGCGCTAAACTAAAACGACGACGCACAACCTACGTCATCCAGACGCTAGCTCTCACGCAAAATAACCAGACGCAAGCTATAGTAGAGTTGACCATCGTTGACATCTGCTCTCAGCTGGACAACCAGACGCAACACTCAAAACGGCGTCGCACCAAATTATCAAAACGCTACCGTTTTTCCCTCAACAAAAAAGATAAAGCAGCGGCTGGATACAAACACGCTACCAGACTTCACTTAACACAATGCATCCAGACTTCATAAAAATGACAGCGTATCGAATTCTCACCCTACCAATTAAACGTTGCGACTGGATTCACCAACGACCAGCTCTCACCACAAAACCAGATCTCACAACCAGATCTCTACTCGAAAATACGAAAACTTCCAGAATTGCTTAAAATGTGAAATCTGACCCGAAAATACCAACCAAACTTCCAAACAGAGATCTGAACCGCCAGAAATCTCTAAAACTCCGATTAATCCAACAATTAATCTTAATTAACTTTTCAGGTCTCACATTTCTCCCCCACTAAAAAGGATTTCGTCCTCGAAATCGGACAACAATTCTGATACACAACACAACAGCAAAATACAAAACAGGAACTCGCCTAACACATGGCCAAGAGTTCAAGATAACTGAGCAAACAATTAACAACAACTAGGGAAGAAATACAACCAAAAGCTATAAACTACTGGAAATTTAGCTCAACAGCTACTCAAACAGATGCGGCCACTCGCGCTGCATCTTTTCTTCCAGCTCCCAAGTAGCTTCTTCCCTTCCATGTTTGCTCCATTGCACCATCAGCAACGGAATAGTTTTATTTCTCAGCTGTTTCTCTATTCTGCCAAGGATCTGCAAAGGGTATTCCTTATAGCTCAACGACTGATCTAGCTCCACCTCGTCAGTTCTAAGCACATGATACGGATCTGGATCATACTTCCTCAACATGGAAAGATGAAGGACATCATTTAGAGAAGACAATTCTGGAGGCAATAACAGCCGATACGCTAAAGGGCCAATCCTCTCAACAATCTCATACGGTCCGACATAACGAGGGGCTAACTTTCCCTTGTGTCCAAAGCGCATAACACTACGAAACGGAGAAACTTTGAGAAAAACATGATCACCAACCTGAAACTCTAGAGGTCGACGCCTCTTATTCGAATAACTGGCTTGGCGATCCTGGGCAGCTTTCATCCGCTGTCGAATAAGATCCACAGGATCCTTCATTTGCTGCACAAAATCTGGGGCAGATAGCTGCTTCTCCCCCACTTCTTCCCAACATACCGGCGATCTGCACTTTCTTCCATACAAAGCCTCAAATAGCGCCATGCCAATCATCACTTGATAGCTGTTATTGTAGGAAAACTCTACTAAAGACAACGCGTCTTGCCAGCTCCTCCAAAATCCAACACAGCAGCTCGTAACATATCCTCCAACGTCTGGATAGTTCTCTCAGATTGGCCATCTGTCTGGGGATGATATGCGGTGATCATCGCCAATCTGGTACCCAAAGCTGTTTGCAAACTCTTCCAAAACCTGGAAGTAAACCTAGGATATCGGTCGAAAACGATCGAAACAGGCACACCGTGCAGTCTAACAACAAAATCCACGTACAGTTTCGCCATTTTCTTCAACGAGAACGTCATTCCATAGGGAATAAAATGTGCAGACTTCGACAGTTGGTCTATAACAACCCAAATAGAATCGCATCCTCTAATGGTACGAGGCAGATGCGTCACAAAATCCATCGCTATGTGCTCCCAATTCCATTGGGGCACTTCCAAACTCTGCAACAGACCACAGGGTCTCATACTTTCGGCCTTAACCATCTGACAGTTCAAACATCGAGCAACGAATCCAGCAACGTCGCTCTTTAGGCTAGCCCACCAGAAGTGCGGCTTCAACGCAAGGTACATCTTCCATGCACCGGGATGAACACTATGTCTGCTGTAGTGTGCTTCTCGAAGGATCTCCTCCTTCAAATCAATGAGGTTAGGCAAAACCAGCCTGCCACGAAAACTCAAGCAACCATCAGACGCAACAGAATAATCCTCAAGTTCGCCAGCCCTGACCTTCAACTTTAACTCGTGGATACGACGGATCAGTCCTCTGAGCTGCTCGAATACTAGAAACAACCTGTGGCTCCACTTGGAAAGAAGAAACCACCACACAATCCTCAGCCAGGTATAATCTCCAACCCGTATTGTTAAGATGCTCCTGATCCTTAGAGATGTACAGCGAAGCAAGCATCTCACTAGCCTTCTTGCTCAAAGCATCGGCCACTATGTTCGACTTCCCAGGCTGGTACATGATCTCACAGTCAAAATCCTTCAGCAGCTCCATCCAACGATGTTGTCTCATGTTCAAGTCAGGTTGCGAAAACAGATACTGCAAACTCTTGTGGTCCGAGTACACCACAAATTCTCGCCATACAGGTAATGACGACAGATCTTCAACGCAAAAACAACGGCCTCTAGCTCCAAATCACGGATTGGATAACGAGTCTCGTGTGGTTTCAACTGCAGCGAGGCATACGCAATGACTCGACCATTCTGCATCAAAACACAACCCAATCCATTGAGCGAAGCGTCAAAACAAACAACCAAACCACCTGAACCGGACGGTAGAGCCTACACAGGCGTAGTAGTCAGTTTCTCCTTTAGCTGTTGAAAGGCATTCTCGCACTACTCAGTCCGCACAAACCCCTTGTCCTTCTGAGTCAGTTGAGTCATCGGCTTTGCTATACTAGAAAATCCTTCGATAAAACGACGGTAATTGCCAGCCAGACCCAAGAAAATACGAATCTCAGACACATTTCTCGGTCGCTCCCAGTTCAAAACAGCATCAACTTTACTGGTATCCACAGAAATGTCATCCGCTGAAATGACATGACCCAGAAATACGACGCGATCCAGCCAAAACTCGCACTTGGAAAACTTAGCATACAACTGCTGGTCTCGCAACGTCTGGAGGACAATCCGCAAATGCTCCTTATGCTCTAAAGGAGTCTTGAGTACACCAAGATGTCGTCAATGAACACGATCACGAACTGATCAATGAACTCTCTAAAAACTCGGTTCATCAGATCCATAAAGACTGCAGGGGCATTAGTCAATCCAAACGGCATAACCAAAAACTCAAAATTCCCGTACCGGGTACGAAAAGCAGTCTTCGTGACATCTTGATCTCTCACTATCAGCTGATGGTACCCTGAACGCAAGTCAATCTTCGAATACACCGCAGAACCTTGCAAATGATCGAACAGATCATCGATTCTCGGTAACGGGTACTTGTTCTTGACAGTGCTTTGTTCAGCTGGAGAAAATCAATGCACATCCGCATTGAGCCATCCTTCTTCTTCACAAACAAGATGGGCGCTCCCCACGGTGACATACTAGGTCGAATAAAACCTTTCTCCAGGAAATCATCTAACTGCACCTTGAGTTCTCTCAACTCCACAAGCGCCAGACGATACGGGGCACGAGAAATCGGAGCTGTGCCAGGCACCAACTCGATGCTGAAGTCAATCTCCCGCCTCGGGGGAAAACCAGGAATCTCCTCCTGAAACACATATAGTTGGACAGCACATCCATCCCAACTATGCAATCGAAATCCCACAACATCAAATGGATCAAACTCGTCACCAACACATGCTCGCCAAAACGCAACACGCCATCTAGCAAAACCTCCTGGGAGAACAGGCTAATACCGCCAGGGGTAGAAACAGAGACATCATCGCCCAAAGGGATGGTATGCAAACCATGCTCAACAACAAACGAATCAGAGATAAACGAATGCGACGCACCGATGTCAAACAACACACGCACAGGAAAATAAAAAACGAGACAAGTACCTGCGATCACCCGACTCGGCGTCTCCTCCGCCTTCTCTCTCGTGATGGCGTTGACCTGAGCATGCTGAGGTCCAGAAAAGAACTACTGAGATGACTGTCTAAACCGTGACGGACCAGGCTGCTAAAACGGCCTGAACTAAGTCTCACCCAACCGGGGCTGCTGAAACTGAGGGGAACGACCCCTAGACTGACCTCCACGACCCTGAGACTGGGCCGCAATCTGCTGTGATTCAGCTGACGGACACACTCTATCAAAATGCCCGTACTGACCACAAAGGTTGCAGGAACCCTGCACATCAACACACTGCGTAGACGGATGCTTGCCACCACAGTGAACACAGAACTCAGTCCGAGAACCACTGCTACTCGAGCTGCCCGAACCAGAAGAGCCAGAACCCGACTTCTTCTTGAACTGCTGACCGCGGGGTCGGAACCTCTGACAGCCAGACTGCTGAGCCACCTGTGGCTGATGCTGCTGCTGGGGCTGATGGGCTGACTGGGAGGACTATGAAGACTGTGCTCCCTGAATAGCAGGACGACCACCCTGCGCTGCCTGCTGCCTACGAGCACGACGACTATGCAAACTTTCCTCAATGTCGATTGCACTATCCACTGCCTCAGCATACGTCTTGGGTTTGCTGGTCCGCACCATCTGATACAGCTCTTCATTCAAGCCCTCAAGAAATCTAGTCCGCTTGGCCCTCTCCCGGCCAGAAACATGAACATACGCCAGCAACGAAGAAAACTGACGAGCATACTCCCTCACAGTCATGGAGCCCTGCTCCAGATGATCGAACTCCCGCTCCCTGACGTTCACATAGGACTCGGGTACATACTCCTGCCGGAAGGTCTCGCAAAAACTACCCCAAGAGATCCCAACACCGGTCTCCAACAAAGTACTCGAAGCACCTCGCCACCAGTGCTCTGCCGCCTTCCTAAGCAATAGGGACACCAAACTCAGCGGAAGATCATCATCACACTGCACCCGATCGAAAAGACCGACAATGTTCCGGAGCCACGAGTCTGCATCCTCATTGGACTCGTCACCATTAAAGACTGGAGGGTTCATCCGCTGAAATCGTGCTATAACAACATCCATCCGCTCCACAGGGGGAGGCAAGTCACCAACTTCCTCCACCTCATCATGCCCAACACGGCTACGACTACGAGCACTACGCTGATCCTCGCTATATCCTGCCGATTCCTCAAACTGCCCCCTACCTCTACCACGACGTCTAGGCGGCATCTACAAAAACAGTCAACAGGATCAAGAAAAACAGAACAGATACAGCATAGATAGCACATAACACAAATATGAAGCACGTAATCACATAGATCAAGCACATGCAACACACGACACTGTGCCTAGACTCAAGTGTGATCAAATAAATCGAGCTTATCCCAGCTTAAGCTCTGATACCAAAAATGTCAGGCCTCGTGCTCACATCAGAGATAAAACATACAAACACATGCGAAAGCTACTAAAAAGCGGGTAAAATTTTCGCTTTTGGCCTGACGGTTGAAAACATTATAATTTAAAGTAGTGCGATACTCAAAATAGATATCGCAGTTTATAAAAACAACCGAACGCGGGCTACCAGCCAACAATACACAGAATAGCATAAAAACAACCAACGACATGTATCAGACTCCAACCACTGGATACAACAACTAAGCACAGGGCATCCCCTGGCTAACTGTACTGATACATATAAATATGCTATATGCAAGGGCACCTCCAGCTTGGTTAAAGCCACGCCAGCTGTAAAATCTGGGTTCCCTGAAAAACAACACAAGCAAGGAAAACAACCAAGCCCCAGAGGTACATGGGGTCAAACCCCAGTACGGAGAGCAACTGAAATAGCTAAAGGAAATGCATAAGATAAAATGCAGATGCTATGCATGAGACACCGGATAATAGCTAAAGGCTACAACCAAACGGGGAGCCAAGGAACTCAAACATAGCTCCACAAGATCTGCAACGAATCAGTGGCCATGGGGTGTGTTCAAAGTGTGGTAATGAGCCACTCGCCTTGACACTACACCAGAATACCATATGCATCAAACAACTCAACCTGCCGTTTCCTAGCCCATGAACTGTGGTAGTTAACCACTAGGCGCATAGCGGCTAATAGATCCCAGCAGCGAGATGAGAGTGCGGTATTGCCGTTCTCCCTCGCATCCTGGTAAGAAACAACAGCTACTAAAAAGCGGGTAAAATTTTCGCTTTTGGCCTGACGGTTGAAAACATTATAATTTAAAGTAGTGCGATACTCAAAATAGATATCGCAGTTTATAAAAACAACCGAACGCGGGCTACCAGCCAACAATACACAGAATAGCATAAAAACAACCAACGACATGTATCAGACTCCAACCACTGGATACAACAACTAAGCACAGGGCATCCCCTGGCTAACTGTACTGATACATATAAATATGCTATATGCAAGGGCACCTCCAGCTTGGTTAAAGCCACGCCAGCTGTAAAATCTGGGTTCCCTGAAAAACAACACAAGCAAGGAAAACAACCAAGCCCCAGAGGTACATGGGGTCAAACCCCAGTACGGAGAGCAACTGAAATAGCTAAAGGAAATGCATAAGATAAAATGCAGATGCTATGCATGAGACACCAGATAATAGCTAAAGGCTACAACCAAATGGGGAGCCAAGGAACTCAAACATAGCTCCACAAGATCTGCAACGAATCAGTGGCCACGGGGTGTGTTCAAAGTGTGGTAATGAGCCACTCGCCTTGACACTACACCAGAATACCATATGCATCAAACAACTCAACCTGCCGTTGCCTAGCCCATGAACTGTGGTAGTTAACCACTAGGCGCATAGCGGCTAATAGATCCCAGCAGCGAGATGAGAGTGCGGTATTGCCGTTCTCCCTCGCATCCTGGTAAGAAACAACAGCAATATACAAGATACGAAGCTGCAAGATACAATACACGAGGGATCTGAAAGAATCCGTGAACAATGCGTGTATGCACATCAATAAGACAGCTAGCATAAACACAAATGCTCAGCAAGAAACACACAGACATGTTCACCGAAACATCCCAGCAGCCTCACATTAAATCTCACGCCAATTACAAGCTACATCAAGCTCAAATCCGAACCTTAATACTACGCAACAATTACCACAAAGGGATCCCAAGAAATCTGGTTGAAAACCTGCTAAACAACGAAGCATAATTCTCAGGGATGCTAACAGAAGCTCACGACTGGGAGCCACGCTCAACCAATGCAATTACTACCAAAACTACTTACTGGAAGCTTAGACCAAGGCTAGGAACAAGATCTCATCACAAGGGAACGAAGTTCTACCTGCACTACAAACGCACGATCGGGCAGCAACTTCGCGTTCCTCAACTAGCCAACCACAGGAGCTTCCCGAGAGGAGTCCAACGCTACCTAAAACGTATCAACCAATGGCCGGAAACGACGGGAAATCGCCAGAGAAACTCACGGTGAACAGTACTAGGGTTCGAAGAACAAAGGTCGACAAACGAGAGAATATTTCACTAAGTATGGGATCTGGTATCTCAAATCGAAGACCAAGACTTCCTATATATATATCTCGCAATGGCTGAAATCTGTTAAACAAGTCCACCGACAAAACCAGACGACGCATAACAACCCAACGACTGGTTCTCAAATCCAAAGGCTGGATTGTCTAACACTCAAAAGCTGTTACCAGACGTTGCATCAAAACTCTGCGTTCCAACTTACGTAAACGATGTCGCACAGACCGAACAGCTGGTCGCTAACCCCTCGTCTGGATTCCTTAGCGCTAACCAAAAACGACGACGCACAACCTACGTCATCCAGACGCTAGATCTCGCGCAAAATAACCAGACGCAAGCTACAGTAGAGTTGACCATCATTGACATCTGCTCTCAGCTGGAAAACCAGACGCAACGCTCAAAACGGCGTCGCACCAACTTATCAAAACGCTACCGTTTTGCCCTCAACAAACAAGATAAAGCAGCGGCTGGATACAAACATGCTACCAGACTTCACTTCACACAATGCATCCAGACTTCATAAAAACGACAGCGTATCAAATTCTCACGCTACCAATTAAACGTTGCGACTGGATTCACCAACGACCAGCTCTCACCACAAAACCAGATCTCACAACCAGATCTCTACTCAAAAATACGAAAACTTCCAGAATTGCTTAAAATGTGAAATTTGACCCGAAAATACCAACCAAATTTCCAAACAGAGATCTGAATCACCAGAAATCTCTAAAAATCCGATTAATCCAACAATTGATCTTAATTAACTTTTCAGGTCTCACACAAAGAGTTGGTGATGAATGTTGAAGCCATTGCGGAAGAGTTGCTTGATCAAGAAGACGCCTGAAATATGAATATTTTGCAAACAAAGAACACTAGAGCGCAAGAATACATGAATACTTGAAAGTAATTTTGCGCAAAGTAAGACATTTGAGAAAATAAACGACGTAATGTAAACAAAGAATGTGAAACAGTGAGAGAATGTGGATGTGACGTTTCGTATGATGACAACATGTGTCAACCATCCGGCGGCACGATTTAAGATTTGAAATGATTTGGAATTTTAACCACGAGGGAGAAAAAGTAAAACAAGCGCCAAACATATAATACGTCACAACCTTATGTACCAGTAGGGATATTACGGGATCTGATCATGGATAAGCATCAAATGTGTATACATGACATCTGAGTGTATCCAGATCTCACATATTCAGTTGACTCAGCAGTTATTAATTAAGATCTATCGTTCCCCCGAAAGTTGAGACCTCCCAAGTCTGAAATTTTACCAGATCTAAAAATTCACGATGTTCCCCCAGAACAGTAGACTCAGATCTGATAAAACATGAAAGCTGTTCAACCTGAAATTGTTAGCGCACAGACAAATCAAGTCAATTCTAAGAGACCCAAAATGTTCCTAAAATAAGAGAACTTAGCGTCTGGTAGAGGCTTTGTGAAGATGTCAGCTACTTGTTGGTCAGTCGACACATACTCCATCCGGACGTCCTTCTCGAGTACATGATCTATTATGAAGTGATGTCTGATGTGTATATGCTTCGTTCTATAATGCAGCACTGGATTTTGAGTAATCGCGATGGCACTGGTGTTGTCACAGATAATAGGCGCTTCAGAAGCATCAATGCCATAGTCCTTTAGCTGGTGTTGAATCCATAGAATCTGAGCACAGCAGCTTCCAGCGGCTAAGTACTCTGCTTCAGCTGTGGATGTTGCAATAGATGGCTGCTTCTTACTCAACCAGGAAATCAATCGATCCCCTAAGAATTGACAAGTACCACTTGTGCTCCTACGATCAACCCTGCATCCTGTCTATAACCGATTAGTTGAAAGTCTGAGTCTTTGGGATACCAAAGACCCTCGTATATTTCAGTATACGCTTTACAGCAATATAGTGAGATTGCTTTGGCTCCGCTTGAAATCTAGCACACATACAGATAGCAAACATGATGTCTGGTCTGCTAGCAGTTAAGTAAAGCAGAGAGCCTATAATACCACGATATAGAGATACCTCAATGGCAGATCCAGCTTTGTATTTGTCTAGATTGATTGAGGAGCTCATTTGGGTCGTTGCTGCTGAGCAGTTGTCCATGCAAAATTTCTTCAGCAATTCTTACGTATATTTTGCTTGATTAATGAAAATCCCATTGCCAAGCTGTCTCACTTGAAGTCCTAGAAAGAACGTCAGCTCTCCCATCATGATCATCTCAAACTTGTCCTGCATCAACTTAGAAAATTTCTGGCACTGTTTGGGGTTAGTTGACCCAAAAATAAAATCATCAACATAGATTTTTACTAACCGGACATGATCAGATTCCACAAATTTAAATAGCATCTTATCAACTGTGCCTATAGTGAAATCATGCTCAATAAGAAACTTAGATAGTATATCATACCAAGCTCTGGGTGCTTGCTTGAACCCATATATAGCTTTATCCAATTTGTAAACGTGATTTGGATATGTATGATCAACGAAGCCAGGAGGTCGTGCAACATACACTTCCTCTATTAAGATGCCATTAATAAATGCGCTCTTAACATCCATTTGAAAAACCTTAAAGTCTTTATATGCAGCATATGCTAAGAACATGCGAATGGCTTATAATTGAGCTACAGGTGCAAAGGTTTCCTCGAAATCTATACCTTCCATATTCCTAAAGTCCTGAGCAACTAGTCTAGCTTTGTTTCTTGTTACTACTCCATCTTCATTCAGTTGTTCCTAAAGACCCATTAGTTCCTATCACTGAATGATTAGAAGGTCTAGGTACAAGTTGCCATACATTATTTCGCTTAAACTGATTTAGTTCTTCTTGCATAGCATCTATCTAGCTTTGATCTGCTAAGGCTTCTTCTATCTGCTTAGGTTCTATATGCGAAATGAATGTTGAATCAAAATGATCAAGCATAAGCTGGCCTCGTGTGCGAATAGGAGAGTTAATTTTATCTATGACCTGATCAGGTGGATGATTTCTATTCCACCAAAGATCAGATCCGATTGGATTTGCTCCTGTTCCTGTCTGTTCAACATCTGGAACGTTGGTTGCTTGAGCTCCAGCAGCTGGTACACTTGATGAGATCTGATCCTGCCCTTGGTCAACGTTAGTCAAATCAGCAACCACTGGGTTACCTGTCAGATCTGTTTGAGCGTTGTTGTACGGTGTGTCCAGCTCTGGTTGTATCTCTACTGAATATCTTTGTTGTGGCACGTCATCATCTGAGTCATCAAGGCTGGATGATTCTAGACGTGTGCACAAATCGTTGAGGATCGCAGCTGAGTTAGATCTGAAGCTTGTCTCATCAAAGACAACATGTGCTGATTCTTCAACTGTCAGAATTTGATGTTGAATACTCGATATGCTTTGCTCACAGCTGAATATCCTAGAAAGAAACCTGCATCAGATTTTGCATCAAAATCTATTAGGTGCTATTTACCATTATTATGAATGAAACATCTGCACCCAAACACCCTGAAATATGAAATATCAGGTCTCTTGCCATTCCAGATCTCATAAGGGGTTTTGTCGTGCAACTTGTTAATCATAGATCTGTTTTGAGTATAGCAGGCTGTATTAACTGCTTTTGCCCAGAATTTTTGAGAGATGCCGGAATAAGCAAATCATAGATCTAGCAGCTTATTTTAAAATACGGTTTCTCCTCTCAACCATCCCGTTCGGTTGAGGAGTTCTAGCTGCAGAAAGCTCATGCTTTATCTCTATGTCATCCAGATAAGAAGATAATTTTTTATTTAAAAACTCGGTACCACGATCCCTTCTTATCCGGTTTACTGTACAAGATCTGTCATTTTTTAAACGTTTTAAAAGCCGAATCAGTTGGTCAGTGGTATCAGATTTTTATTTTAAAAAAAGCACCCAAGTGAATTTTGTAAAATCATCAACAACGACTAGGGTGTAGTTCGTTCCCCCTAAGCTCATTACGGGAATAGAACCAAAAAGATCCATATGTAAAAGATCTAAGCTTTGGGAAGAACGTTTACCGCCTTTCTTATTAAAAGTAGAACGGATTTGTTTACCAAGCTGACATGCGGCACAGATCTTGTCCTTAGAAAAATTGATTTTGGGCATACTAGAAAGCAGTTCATGCTGACTCAATTTGGCAAGCGTTTTAAAGTTCAGATGAGCTGATGCCACAGCCAGCTCTTGGAAGATTGATCTGCAAGGCATATCTGTTCAGATCCCATTTTGCTCTGACCAATTGATAATGTAGGTATTCCTCGATCGTTTACCTAGCAATACAGTCAGACCATTTGGACTCTGAACTGTGCATGTGTGTTGTTGAAAGTTAACTATGTAACCCTTATCACATAGCTGACTTATGCTAATAAAATTATAGCACAAATTGTCATGACTAAGACATCAGATATTGAAATGTTACCGTGGGTAAAGGTTACCCTTAACCACAGTGTTACCATGTGAGTTATCACCAAAAACTATCTTCGCTCCTTTGTGAGGAATCACATCTGTTAGTAGCTTTGGGTTTCCAGTCATGTGTCGTGCACAGCTGCTATCCAGGTACCATATGATTGACTCATCTCCAGCCCTGTACCTGTTGTCCTGCAAACACAAAAACAAATTTTGGTACCAAATTTTACTTGGGTCCAGATCGGATTACCCCTTTCGGGACCCATTGTGAGACCTGAATTTGTATAAGAGATTAATTGATGAATTAATCGGTTTTTAGAGAAATTCTGGAAAATTTCGTATTTTTGAGTAGAGATGTGGTTGTGAGATCTGGTTTTGTTGAGAGAGAGCTGGTCCTTTTGGTTAAATCCAATCGTAGCATGTTTTGGTAGCACGAGATTCCTAAACGCCGTCGTTTTAGTGAAATCTAGATGCGTTGTGTTAAGTGAAAGCTGGTACCGTGTTTGTAACCAGCCGTTGCTTTATTTTGTTTGTTGAGGGCAAAACGATAGCGTTTTGATAAGTTGGATACGGCACCATTTGGAGTAGTTGCTGCGACGCCGTTTTGGATATTGCGACTGGTACCAGCTGAGAGCAGATGTCAACGATGGTCAACTCTACTGTAGCTTGCGTCTGGTTGTTTTGCATGAGGGCTTGGTTGTTTTATGCGAGAGCTAGAGACTGGATGACGTAGGTTGAGCGTCGTCGTTTTGGTTAGCGCTAAGGAATCCAATCGATGGGTTAGCGACCAACTGTTGGGTCTATGCGACGCCGTTTTATTAAGTTGGAACGCAGCGTTTTGATGCAACGTCTGGTA
>KV019113.1:52375-65078 GCA_001598015.1 Dorcoceras hygrometricum | reverse complement strand
GAAAGGTTTTGATTCACTCACTTTACAATTTCGCACATCTCTCGTGTTTGTGTGAGTGAATCTAAGTGTGTGAGATTATTACAATGAAAAAGCTCAACTCTCTGTTTTTCTCACACACTGAGGAAGTTGCTTCTACACAAGCTAATCTAGACTCAGCAGCAGACACTCAATAAGCGCTCCTCTCTAATGGCGGTCTGCTGCTTCGTCTCTAGGAATCTTCCCTCTGTTTTTGTCTCTTCGCTCAATCAACACAATTTCGCACATCTCTCGTGTTTGTGTGAGTGAATCTAAGTGTGTGAGATTATTACAATGAAAAAGCTCAACTCTCTGTTTTTCTCACACACTGAGGAAGTTGCTTCTACACAAGCTAATCTAGACTCAGCAGCAGACACTCAATAAGCGCTCCTCTCTAATGGCGGTCTGCTGCTTCGTCTCTAGGAATCTTCCCTCTGTTTTTGTCTCTTCGCTCAATCAACAATCGTCGAACTTTTTACACTCGTCAACTCGTCAACCTTCTTCCTTCAAATCTTCTTCTATAAATACCCTCTGTTCGAATATAGCCGTTAGATAAATTCCAAATCTCTTCTGCGCTTGTCAAGGCTAATTCGTCGTCTTCTTTCCATTTCCGTGCAACGCTCCTCTGTCAATTGTACTATTTCCCAGAATAGTACAAATATTTTTCCCTTGAACTGAGGCAATTTGCACGAATTAATTTCAGCCATTGATTCTTCCATCTTGAGCGTTGATTGCGTTGAATGGCTGAATATTCTCCAACAGATTGTTCAACAGCTGTTCGCTCAGCTGTTGTCTATTCTTTGTCACAACACTTCGCGCAACAGCTGTTTCTTTCTCGACTGGATACTTTGCGCCTGGTTGCCACGCTTCGCTACTTCTGCTTTTCTTGCGTCTGGATACCATGTCGACTGGATATGCAATAGCACTGAAGCTCGCGACTGGATCCACTGTATCTTGCGACTGGTACATCATCTTGCGATTGAATGCATATCAACAGCTGGTCTACTGTAGCTCTCGTCTGAATGTACTGTTGATTGCGTCTGGATGTACTTGCAGCTGGTTGTCCAGTCGTTGGTCACGAAATGCTTGCGACTGGATTCATAGCGCTGAAGCTTGCTTGCGACTGGTACAACATCTTGCGACTGAATGCATAGCAACAGCTGGTTCATTGAAGCTCTCGACTTGATGAGCTGTTGCTTTCGTCTGGATGTACAAGCTACCTGCTGGTTTCTCTTGAGAGTTGTACCTGCTGGTTCCTAGCGCAAAACCATCTGCTGAATCTTTAGCGCGAAGGCAAAACGCTGTCGTACCAACTTATTCGAACGACATCGTTTTGCTATCGCCAACTCCAAATAGCATCTGCTGGTGAACATTGTAGCTCTCTGCTGATAGATCTTCCTGTACGACATCGCTTCTCTCTTGCGCTTCTCTTCACAACTGCTGATAGCTTTAGCTCAACTGCTGATTGATGACGTCACTTGCTGATGTCATCTACACTTAGCGCTCCAGCTGAACTTTCTTCATCGTTCCAGCTCCATCTTGCGACTCTTCTTAGCTTCTGTTCCAGCTGGTCCTCTCGCTCAACTTGGCCTCCGCCTGATTTCGAACACCTGACTTAACTTTGGACGTCTCCATTGCTAATCCAGCTGCCGATTACAATGATTAACCAAACCAACTGCTGAACTTTTATTGTGAACCATCGGCTGGACAAACTTCTGCTACTGTTCATCTTCTTCTTCGTTCCTAAATCTGCACACTTAAGTGGAATTGTTAGAAACACAATAACAGGTTTTGTGTAATTCAAAACTTAATCAGGATCTGTCAAAACAGATCCATCATACACGCACGCAACAAAAGCTATTCAACATATTCTCCCCCTCTCCTCATCTCCCTCCTCCTGCCGTCGCCACCGCCACCATCGCACTTCGCTGCAATCGCCCCGACGAGGAGATTCTGCTCGCGAAATCTTCATTGAGGTTCTAGTGCACTACAACGAAGGAATTGGAAAACCGGTCGGTGGACCGGATTAGGAGCAACCAAAGAAGTGCTATTTCAATTGGAGAAATAGTCATAGCCAGGCGCATAGTCGCCAGACAGGTAACAATCTAAACACCTATTATTCAAGTTTATGTGTTTAATTGTTTCTATTATCAGACCAATTTAATGTATTGATCGTTCTGAGGCAAAATTTTTAAACTTCCGCTGCGCCACGGGAGCGAGATCTAGATCCGGCGCCAAGCGACAACAACATCTACAACCAAACACCCTGAAATATGAAATATTAGGTTTCTTGCCATTCCAAATCTCATACGGAGTTACATCGTGTCGCTTATTTATCATCGATCGGTTCTGAGTATAGCACGCGGTGTTTACTTCTTCAGCCCAAAATTTATTTGAAATAACGGAATCAGCAATCTGTTGGTCCCATTTATTACGGGGTACCAGATCGGAAAAGCGCCCTGATACCAATTGTTGGGATCGAAAAATCGGGGGTGTTCGTGAGCTCTTCCACTACTCACGTGGGCTCTCACACAGTCGAAACACCAACCCCGTAAGTTACGTGCATTTTAAAAAATTTTAGGAGTTGAAAACTAGCACGCAACTTATGAAACCAGATTGGCATGAAGCTGGACCAACAGCTCTGCGAGCTGGTCCAGATTACCAGCTGCTCTACGAGCTGGTTTAGCGCAAATGATCTGGTTCTATAAATCTTGAGATGCAATAGCTCAGTGTTCTTGAATGTTAATGCACCGAGATACAGATGAGTAATAAATTAAAATCATGCGGAAACAACTCAAATTGAACTCTTATATTCGAAAGCCTTTAAATAATTTTAAACATATTAAACAATCATGCTATGCGTATGAATTTAAGTATGGAAAACAGTAAAGAAAATAAGCTGCAATTTGTTTATGGAAGTTCGGAGCTGAATCTCATACGTCTTCCCTTCTTCCTCAACGGGAAGGTTTCTACTATAAGACTTTGATTACAACGACCCTTCGCTGCAACCCACTCCTACGACCAGCAGCCGCAAAAACTCCTAGCCACACCACTGCACACCAGCCCACGAGCTGCGTGTGTCTAACTCCACTTCTTTAACGCCTCAGTGAGAAAGGCTACACACACTTCTTTAACGCCTCAGTACGAAAGACAACTAGACTTTTTTAATGTCTCTGTCCAAAGACTACAATGGAAGTCGTTTTTGTTTATATTCACTCGGCTAATCTAATCAGCTCTCTAAAAAGTATATGTGAGTGAATCGTGTGTGAGGTTTTTAGTATAAGCACTATCTCTCAAATATAAAATCTCACACACTGGGAAGTACTCCTGTCCGAGCTGGTTTTCATTGTCTTCCCAGGGTTGTGATTTTTTCTTTTACATTTTGGTTTGCACAAACCTTTCGACTTCGCTCTTCTCAGCACGCTCATCCTCTATTCTGCTTGTGTTGCGCTCTTGTATATAGCCTGATGCGGAGTTATATCCGTTGGACACAAAGTTGTAGTCATTTGAAAGGTCTTCTGACACTGTTGTACTTTACGTCCTTTGTCCATAAATGTGTCGCTGCTCTTAGTGGAGAGTATTCAACATACTTCAAGAAGAGATTATCCGAGGTTATAAGATCAATTAAAGTCCTCTTCGAGATTCTGAGTAGGGCAGGTTTGATATCTCCGTTTATTACTATTGATAGAAGCTATTTGACCTACGTGAACACTTCAGCTAGAAATATAGTATTGATAATTCAATACATTCTAACCTCCCTTTTTTGGATCCACCTCACATCACATAGTTTTTAATAAGTTTCTTTTAAAGTAGAAACCTGAATGCCAAGTATGGCTCAGGATTTTCTTTACTTTAGTCACGTGAGCATGTTATGAGAGAATAGTAAAACCAAGTCGATTTGAATACTGAAAAGCATTGATCGTATAGTCTTGTATTCAAATCGCTTTGCTTGTAGATTTGATAGCATCTATCATGCTATCTAAGCTGGTTTGAACTTAACCAGCTTGTCAGCTTGTTCATCGTTCTGGTCTGCATTTAGCTGGTCTTGTACAAGTTGGTTGCTTTACTGAGCCGTTCAAAGCTCTCTTCTTCTCCTCTCGTTTGCAACCGCTCTTGAGCTGATCTTCATCATCTTCAAAGCTTAGAGTTCCTCTATCTAGCACATTTTATTACTGTTCATGACTTTGCTAGATAGAGTTTCTTCCTCCTTGATCTGCTCTTTGAACATCTTGACCAGCTGGTTTGTCCTTAACCATCTGGAGCACAATCTGATCCCTATATCTGAGCAGACTCTTCATTTGAGTTGTTCTCCAAGCTGGTCTTCTTCAGATTTATTCTAGATCAATGCTGAGCCATCAGTTCCTCTATCTAGCACATTTTATTACTGTTCATGACTTTGCTAGATAGAGTTTCTTCCTCCTTGATCTGCTCTTTGAACATCTTGACCAGCTGGTTTGTCCTTAACCATCTGGAGCACAATCTGATCCCTATATCTGAGCAGACTCTTCATTTGAGTTGTTCTCCAAGCTGGTCTTCTTCAGATTTATTCTAGATCAATGCTGAGCCATCTAGCTCAGCATCTTTCCATACCAGCTTATCTTTATGGAGACTATCGAGTATCCCAGCATGCAGATTCTTCCTCGTCTTCGGGGGTCTCTTTAAGCTTGTTCAGCCTCTTATTAGAACAACTCGCTTGTCTCAGCTAACCTCCCAGCTAGTCCTTAAACTGGTTGCTCAGCTGAGTTCTTTGTACTGCGCCAGTTATGCACTCGATCACTGCGCTTGTACTCGGCTTTGCGCTCAATCACTACCCTTGTACTCTGCACTTGATCTGCGCTTGAGCCGTTCTGAACTTCATTGCATCCCACTGCGCTTGAACTCTGCTCTTATTTCTTACTCTGCGCTTAATCTTCGTGCCGCTCCTGCTCTAAGCTGGTTGGTGTTCCCTGCACTTCTGGAAGTAAACTACTGTACCAGCTTGGGTGTCCCCTTACTGTTCCAGCTAGACATCTTCGAGCAGTCCAGCTCAGGCGTCCCCTCACTGTTCCAGTTTGGATATCTTTATGTCTACTCCAGTCTAAGAAAGTTGTGCATGTCACGTAAAGTGTTAGTACAATAGTAGCAGATTTTGTGTGAATCAAAACTTAGATTCTGATCTGTAGAAACAGATCTATCAATCTCCCCCTTTTTGATTTACACACTATCTGGATAAACATATGCATGTATATTTATGCTTGGAATTATTTCTCCCCATTTTAGTGGGAATAAAAAAGGGTTCGAAATTAAGTCTCCCCCTTTATATTTAAAACAAAACCCCCCCTAAACAGAGCATTGGTTATTTTATTTAGAAAACGAAAGAAATTTTCGAGGGATGACATATTGTGAAAACAAGTGCATGAGATTTTGAAGACAGAATCTATGCTACTCAAAGGTTCTCATTTATTTAGACCAGGGGAGCAATAGAAAATTCAATTTACAGAATCTCTTCCATTTTACCCTAAGGCTTAGCCTCGCCCAGCCCTAGAGATCTTAGCGTCCACAGACCTCGTGCAATCTGTCAGCTCGTCGGAAGAGATGTTGCCGCTCTTTCCTTTTGCGAAATTGCTCTGCAATTCAATAGACATTCCTCCCCCTATCCATATAAAATGAGTTTTTGAAAAACTTTAAATTTTTGTAGCATAGACAGGCTTTAGAAGGATTATCAGAGCAGACACAATTTTAAAAACAGTTTAAAACAATTTTCGAATGAAAATACACTATTCAAGAACAACCTGCTCTGATATCAATTGTTGATCCCATATTATGGTTTACCAGATCACAAAAGCGCTCTGATACCAATTGTTGGGATCAAAAAACCGGGGCTGTTCGTGAGCTCTGCCACTACTCACGTGGGCTCTCACAGCCGAAACACCAACCCCATAAGTTACGTGCATTTTAAAAAATTTAAGTAGTTGAAAACCAGTATGCAACTTATGAAACCAGATCGGCGTGAAGCTGGACCAACAGCTCTGCGAGCTGGTCCGGATTACCAGCTGCTCTGCGAGCTGGTTTAGCGCAAATGATCTGGTTCTGTAAATCTTGAGATGAAATAGCTCAGTGTTCTTGAATGTTAATGCACTGAGATACAGATTGAGTAATAAATTAAAATCATGCGGAAACAACTCAAATTGAACTCTTATATTCGAAATCCTTTAAAGAGTTTTAAACGTATTAAAAAATCATGCTATGCATATGAATGTAAGTACGGAACACAATAAAGAAAATATGCTATAATTTTGTTTATGGAAGTTCGGAGCTGAATCTCCTACGTCTTCCCTTCTTCCTCAAGGGGAAGGTTTCTACTAGAAGACTTTGATTACAACGACCCTTCGCTGCAACCCACTCCTATGACCAGCAGTCGCAAGAATTCCTAGCCACACCACTGCACACCAGCCCGCAATCTGCACGTGTCTAACTCTACTTCTTTAACGCCTCAGTGAGAAAGGCTACACACACTTCTTTAACGTCTCAGTGCGAAAGACAACTAGACTTGTTTAACGTCTCTGTCCAAACACTACAATGGAAGTAGTTTTTGTTTATGATTCACTCAGGTAATCGAATCAGCTCTCTCAAAAGTATATGTGAGTGAATCGTGTGAGGGATTTTTAGTATAAGCACTATCTCTCAAATATAAAATCTCACACACTGGGAAGTGCTCCTGTCCGAGCTGGTTTTTCATTGTCTTCCCAGGGTTGTGCTTTTTTCTTTTACATTTTTGTTTGCACAACCCTTTCGACTTTCCTCTTCTTAGCACGCTCATCCTCTGTTCTGCTTGTGCTGCGCTTTTATATATAGCCTGATTCGGAGTTATATCCGTTGAACACAAAGTTGTAGTCGTTTGAAAGTTCTTCTGACACTGTTGTACTTTGCATCCTTTGTCCATAAATGCTTCGCAGACTTTTCTTTACTTTAGTCATGTGAGCGATGTTCTGAGATGACAGTACAAGCAAGTCGATTTGAATACTGAAAGCCATTTGTCGTATAGTCTTGTATTCAAATAGCTTTGCTCGTAGATTTGATAGCATCTGTCATGCTATCTGAGCTGGTTTGACCTTAACCAGCTTTCCAGCTTGTCCATCGTTCTGGTCTGCATTGAGCTGGTCATGTACAAGATGGTTGCTTTACTGAGCCGTTCAAAGCTCTCTTCTTCTCCTCTCGTTTTCAATCGCTCTTGAGCTGATATTCATCATCTTCAGAGCTTAGAGTTCCTCTATCTAGCACATTTTATGAATGTTCATGACTTTGCTAGATAGAGTCTCTTCCTCCTGATATGCTCTTTGAACATCTTGTCCAGCTGGTTTGTCCTTAACCAGCTGGAGCACAATCTGCTCCTTGTATCTGAGCAGACTCTTCATTTGAGCTGTTCTCCAAGCTGGTCTTCTTCTGGATCAATGTTGAGCCATCCAGCTCAGCATCTTTCCATACCAGCTTATCTTTATGGAGACTGAACGAGTACCCCAGCATGCATATTCTTCCTCGTCTTCGGGTGTCTCTTTAAGCTTGTTCAGCCTCGTATTAGAACAGCTCGCTTGTCTCAGCTGACCTCCCAGCTGGTCCTTCAACTGGTTGCTCAGTTGAGTTCTTCGTACTGCGCCATTGATTTAATCTGCACTCGATCATTACGCTTGTACTCGGCTTCGCACTCAATCACTGCCCTTGTACTCTCACTTGATCTGCGCTTGAGCCGTTCTGCACTTCATTTCATCCCACTGCGCTTGAACTCTGCTCTTCTTTATTACTCTGTGCTTGATCTTCATGCCGCTCCTGCTCCAAGCTGGTGAACCATCTTGGTGTTCCCTGCACTTCTGGAAGTAAACTGATGTACCAGCTTGGGCGTCCCCTTACTGTTCCAGCTAGATATCTTCGACCAGTCCAGCTCAGGCGTCCCCTCACTGTTCCAGTTTGGATATCTTTATGTCTACTCCAGTCTAAGCAAGCTGCACATGTCACGTAGAGAGTTAGTATTATAGTATCAGATTTTGTGTGAATCAAAACTTAGATTTTGATATGAGAAACAGATTCAACACAATCATAGTTGTAACAGCTTCTTTCAAAGTGCGATTTCTACGCTCAGATAACCCATTTTGTTGAGGTGTTCTAGCTGCGCTAAACTCATGTTTGATTCCAATGCCATCCAGATAGGAGGAGACTTTAAAATTTAAAAACTATATTCCTCTGTCACTCCAAATCCGGTTGACATTACAAGACTGCTCATTTTGTAATCGTTTCAAAAGTTTGATCAGCTGGTCGGCAGTTTGATCCTTTGATTTTAAGAACAATACCCATGTAAATTTTGAAAAATCATCAACTACTACAAATGTGTATTTCATTCCTCCTAAGCTAGTTACGGGTATAGGAACAAACAGATCCATTTGTAAAAGATCCAGCTTACGAGAGGTTTTGTCACTGCCTCTAGTTTTGAAAGTAGATTTTAAATGTTTTCCCAGCTGACAGGCATAGCAAATCTTATCTTTTGAAAATTTTAATTTGGGCAACCCATCAACTAACTCACGCCTACTCAGATTGGCAATTGTTATGAAGTTGAGATAGTTCATCCGTTGATGCCATAGCCAACTCTTGGAAGAGTCAGCTACTAGACATGTTTATTCTGTATGCGGTTGATATGACCAATCAACTTTTTAGGTATTTCCAAATCGGTAACCTACAAGTACTGTCATACCTTATGGATTCAAAAAAGTGCACGTGTGTTTTTGAAATTTAACAGAGTAGTTACTGTCACACAACTAACTGATACTGATCAAGTTGTAACACAAGTTCTCAACAACGAGAACATTATTGACAGTGAAATTACCATGGGTAAGCTTACCCTTACCCATCACCGAAGGTGATCTTAGGTCCATTGCATTGCTTGATATCTGTAAGCAGTTTGGCTGCATAGCTCCATGTAGCTTTTCAAGGGAAGCAGAAGACCTGGTCCAGGAATTTATTATACCAGCCAACCGCTGGTTCTCATTGAACATATCCTCTGACTTGCTTCTCGATTCATCATTCTCAGCAGCAAGCTTACTTAGAACAGCTTGCATATCGCTTGAGCTAACCGGCTCAACTTTGTTTGCATAGCTCTATTTTTCGGCTTTTACTTCCTCGAATGATTGAGAAAGTTTCTTGTATTCTAGGACCATGTCATTAAGTGCTGTAACAAGGTCCTCTCGTGTGAATTCCAGATTATAGAAATGGAATACCTCATCAGTGTCATCAGCCATGAGACATTGTACTTCATCCTCACTTTCACTTGATGATGAGGATTCTGAGCTGGATTCCTCCGAATCTGAGTCAGCCCATGGACTTTTATTCTCCTCAGCAACCATTGCTTTCTCCATTCTCTTCTTTCGATACAGTTTCTTTTCTTTCTTCTCCTTGCTGGCACTGTGATCTGGTCTCTTCTTTGCATCCAGCCTTGGCTTCCTACAATCTTCCATGAAATGACCAGGCCTTCCATAGTTATAACATTTGTCATCTGAAGGAGAATTAAGATTCTTCTTGGTAGAATCAAAATAAGAGGGTTTAGAATTATGATTCCACATAAATTTTTCGAATTTCTTAATGAACAAGGCCATAGCATCCTTGCTCATCTCCTCTGCTGATCTGCTGCTTGTGGAGCATGGACTCTGTTCCGGAGTTGTAGCAGCAAGAACTCTGGTTGGTTGAGAGGTAGATGGCTCAGACTCCGCTCTCGTTTCCAGCTCGAACTCATGAGCCTTCAGATCGGCGAACAAGTCGTGCAACTCCATCTTATTCAAGTCCTTGGACTCCCGCATCGCCATGGTCTTGACGTCCCATTCCTTGGGAATTGCACGCATCACTTTCAGGGCCAGCTCCCTGTTGCTGTAAGTTTTGCCCAATCTGGTCAGCTCAATCACCAGTGAGCTGAACCGTTCATCAAATGCTGCCATGGTCTCATCGGGCTTCATATTTATCAGTTCAAATTTTTGCAGGTCCAAGGTCAATTTGTTTTCCTTGGTTTCTTCGTTGCCCTCGCAGATCTGGGCCAGCTTTTCCCTGATTTATTTTGCGATGGTGCACGTCTGGATTTTGCTAAACATGTTATTGTCTAGCGTCTTGTACAAAATGTCCTTTGCGACATTGTCCAGATTTTCTTTCTTCTTGTCCTCAGAGGTCCACTCCAGTCTGGGTTTCTCTATCCACTGAGGTGTTCCATCTGATATAGCTACAGTTGTGTTCATTCTCATTATCTTCATGGGCCCGTCAGTTATTACAAACCACATGTCATCAACTTGTGCAGCTAGGTGTGCCTGCATCCGAATCTTCTAGACGTCGTATTCCTCCTTAGAAAACATAGGAATTTTGTTGTGAGAAATCGAAAATAATGAACAAACTGTTCAAACACTGAGAAGCCGAGCTCTAATACCATTGTTAGGATTGAAAAACAAGCTCGGGAGTTCAAGGGGGGTGAATGAACTCCTTTTATAATTTTGTTTTAAAACTAGTTTTGAAATTTTACTGCTCGATACAAACCTCTAACCCGAGTTACCAGTTTGGAGGGTTCTCAGTGAGTGTTGTTTTCTCGTGTAATAAAAGTGATTTTATGCGAAAAGAACACGATTCAATCAGTGAAAAGTTTGGTAAGAGCGTAAGTGTAAAGATAAAGAGTCGTGAGATTTGTTTCTGGAAGTTCAGAGCAAAATCTCCTACGTCTCCCCTTCTTCCTCAATGGAAAGGATTACACTAGAAGATTTTATTTATACAACCCATTGTACAAACCCGATCCTACAACCAGCAGCTGCAGGAACTCCTAGCACTCAACCACAAACTCATACCAGCGATCGGGTTCGAAATACAAGATACACAGCTCTAAGCTGATTGTGCTAATCTAGTACTCAACACTCTCTGTTTTTGATATACAGTGAAGGTTCAACACTACAGAGTGTGTGTATAGAAGATAGTGTGACACAAGAATTGAATGAGCAATCTGTGCGTGTGTCACTAGCTGTGAGCTGGTTCAAGAATTTGAACTCTGTTTTTGCTCTTGAAGGTTTGTAGGCTTGTAAGTTCGTTGATGTCGTGATCGGCCAGTAACCCCTCACAACTGATCTGCTCTTAAATTTATAACATTTGGATACAACGGTAATAAATGTCATTTGGACTACAACGGTAATAAATGTTACCAGTAGACACATTGAGTGTATCCAAATTGAATTTCCTAGCGACGACATAAATGCTTGTACGATGAAAGTACATCTTCATTAAATGCATTGCCCTTTTAGCATACTTCTGCGCCGTCTTCTGTTCACCAAATCTCTGCATATCTGAAGTTAGCTCAAAGTAGTTCTAACGACTACACATCACTGCAGAGAAGTCAAATGTTTCAAATCAAACTGTATGTAACCTCAAACATTCTGAAATTCAATTTTCTAAGATGTCCTCACTTAGCTGGTTATGCGATCTGGTCGCCATACGTTGAGCAGCTTTATCTGATCTGATTTTAGGCTGATCAAAATCCAAGATACTTTGATTGATCTACTTTTATCTTTGTTCTGTACTGATCCAGATAGCAAACTCTGTACACATTCCTCTGTAACCAGATAACATATGTAGAATAGTCTTTCTTCGATCTGGTTTATATAACCGGTCTTCCAGCTGGTCAGTTATACAACTTTACGTTCCGAGAAGTTCTCTCAACTGTTCCATATCCCACTGTTTTATCTGCTCTTCCGAACTAATGTAATCTTCAATCTGTTTCTGTTTTTCGGATTTTCTCAACTGATTTGTCCTTATTCGGCGTGACTGAATACTTAGCTGGTTTGTCCTTAACTAGCACAACTAATTACCCTGAGTTGGTTTGTCCTTTCACCAGCATACCTGAATATATTGAGCTGGTTTGACCTTAACCAGCTTGACTCTGCTCTGATCTGGTTTTTACATCCAACGTTGTAAGCTTCTTCCAGATCTTGTTCCTTTGAGCCGATTAATCTCTTTTTCTTCACCAACATTTTATTCGTCTTCACAAAAACTTCTGAAATTAACTCTAACAAATATTATCTTATATACTGAGCCAATAACAAAATTATGATCAATCAAAACTTGGAAAAAGTATCATACCAAGCTCTTGGTGCTTGTTTCAGACCGTACATATCTTTATCCAGTTTATATACATAATCTGGTCTGGTATGATCTACGAAGCCAGGAGGCTGTGTAACGTAAACTTCCTCATTTAGGATGTCATTTAATAATGCACTTTTAACATCCATTTGATATACTTTAAAGTTTTTAAAAGCAGCATATGTTAGAGTAGATGCCCAACTAGCCAACTTGTGGCGTGTGGGTTTTATTGACTCTTTGTACCTCTTGGAGATTGACTCCTGTTGGTAAGTTCACATAACGATCTTTATTTATAAAATTCGCATTTCTTTTATGGCATTCTTTATTTTCATTATGTTATAATGTTAACAATTGTGTTGGATAAAGACCTAGGATGCACTATAGTGTAAGTTAGATGTGATAGTGGATATGATGGCTATCATGAAAAACATCTAATAGTCACTGTGTATTCTGAACTCGTTCCTAGTCGATTGGGCCGTCAAAATGAGGATAAGGCCGCCCGAGCTTGAGACTAGCATCTGCGATGTGAAGTACCATGTTTCATTGGTAGGGAACATTGTGATGTTAT
>KV019113.1:37558-51671 GCA_001598015.1 Dorcoceras hygrometricum | reverse complement strand
AAGCCCATCACTAGTCTACATATGCATGGTCTAGGGTTGATGTATGACACACTACACAACACAAAACCCTAGCCTCCAAGCACCGCCCACCCCTCTCCTCCACGCCTCTCTCGACCCCCGCCGCCTTGCCGTCATGCCGCCGCCGCTTGCCGTGATCGGACTTGTTCCGATCACCTTGTCGTGGAGATTCCGTTCGTGGCAAATTCGTCAGCTCTTCTAGTGCAGACTGACGAAGGAGTCCTGTTTCCAGTCGTGGACCGGATTAGGAGATCTACCGCCGCCTACCGTTGAAGTGCCAGATTCCCTGTGAATCTGGTCGGAGCCAGGCGCCTAGACGCCAGCAAGGTAACGGTCTAAAACATCCTATGTATGTTTTATTGCATTATATTTGTTAAGTATTGAACGTTTCCGGGGCAAATTTTGAAACTTCCGCTGCGCCCCCGGGAACGGGATCCGGATCCGCCACTGCGCCAACAGCATATGCAAGAAATATGAAAATAGCTTAATCTGGCTACTGGTGCGAAAGATTCAAAGTCTATCCATTCTTCTTGTCTATAACCTTGAGCCACTAATCTAGCTTTATTTCTTACAACATTGCCATTTTTCATCTAATTTGTTTCTAAAGACCCATTTAGTGCCTATTATGTTCTGATTGGTTGGTCTAGAAATTAAGTGACATACTTTGCTACGTTCGAACTGACTAAGTTCTTCCTGCATAGCTTCTATCCAGCTTGGTTCAGCTAAGGCCTCATCTATCTCCTTAGGTTCTATAAGCAAGATGAATGCAGAGTTAAAATATTCATCTATCATCTGCCTCATGTCCTAAGAGGTGAGAAGGGTTACCGATGACTAGCTCGGGTGAATGATTCTTATTCCATCGGAAACCAGCTCTATAAGATTTTGCTGTGATTTGCTCATGTTCCCCCTGCACTATTGTTGGGTTTGCTTGGATATCCGTTGCTGGATTAGCTTCGACGTCCTTAACTGGATCACTTGGGTGTCTTCAGCCGGATCAGCTTGGGTGTCGCCTGGATCAGCTTGGGTGTCTTCAGCTGGATCAGCTTGGGCATCAGCTGGATCAGCTTCGGTGCCTTTAGTTGGTCTTCGAACCTGTATCTCATCATCGCTCGATTCAACAAGGTTAGTAGATTCTAGTATGTTGTTGATATCATGAATAGACACAATAGAATTCGAAGAAAAACTAGACTCATCAAATTTTTAACATGTATGGACTCTTAGATTGTCAGCATTTTGTTATTAAAACAACGATATGCGTTTTGTTATTAAAAACACGATATGCTTTGCTGACAGCTGAGTAACCAAGAAAAATACCAATGTCAGAACGTGCATCAAAAGCAGATAAATGTTATTTGCCATTATTATGAATGTAACATCTACAACCAAAAACTATAAAATATGCAATGTTTGGTAGGTTGCCATTCCAGATCTCATACGGTCTTGCTCTATTTCTTGTTAATCATAGATCTGTTCTGTGTATAGCATGCAGTGTTTACCATTTTAGCCCAAACATTTGAGAAATCCCGGAATCAGCCAGCATAGTTCTAGCGGCTTCTTTTAAAGTACGATTACGCTGCTCAGCGAGCCCATTTTGTTGAGGTGTTCTAGTCGCAGATAACTCATGCCTGCTTCCTTTATGTTCAAGATATGAGGATAATTTTCGATTTAAAAATTTAGTACCACGATCACTCCTAATACGATCGATAGAAAAAGATTTCTCATTTTGAAGTCGATTTAAAACATTTATCAGTTGGTTCGCGGTCTGATCTTTTGATTTTGAAAATGTTATCCAGATAAAACTAGAGTATCATCGACAATTACTAGGGTGTACTTCGTTCCCCCTAAGATGGTTACATGGACAGGGCCAAATAAGTCCATGTGCAACAGCTCCAAGCTTCGGGAAGAAGAGTTATAACCCTTGTTCTTAAATGTAGACCTGACTTACTTTCCGACTTGACATGTTGAACAAAGTTTATCTTTTGTAAAGTAAATTTTGGGTAGACCGGTGACCAAATCTTGCTTATACAGACTGGCTATTATTTTAAAATTTGTATGATTCATGCATTTATTCCATAACCATGCTTTAGAAGAATCAACAACCAAACATGTAGGTTCAGTTACCAGCTGATCTGACCATGTAACGCCTAGAAATCTTGAATATGTAGAAATGAGTGCATTACTAGGGGAAAAATCATTTTATAAATTACATGTCATTTTATGTGATGTATTTATGATTTTAATGTTGCATGATATGTATGGTATGTTTTTAGCCTGTTGAGTTACGGACATGTGAACGAGACTAGGGATGACCGAGATGAAAATAATTTGAGATTTTTAAGTCCTTAGATTTTTAAGAACAAATTTATTATTTTTAAGCATCAAATTTCTGAAAATTGGGGTTTTTATGATTATTTTTTAGGGGAACCCGTTTTTCGCCTATACGGACTGTTTTAATGGACTTTAATGTATTTTAAAATTGGAGAGGCCTTTTATTTTGAAAATAGAGATTTTAAAGCATGAGTTAGAGTTTTGATTAACATGGTAATTGGGTGGAGGGTTAGAATTGGAAAATTCCTTAATTTTCTTAATTAAACCATTGGTAGGGGTCTTTTTGGCACAACTCACTCTCCCCTTCACCCCAAATTCGAAAAGCCTACTCCTCCTCACTCTCCTAGCCACCTCAGGCCACTTCCCTCTCCCCCAAGTTCGAAATTTTGTAGGCTTTTGGTGATCCAAGTCGGTCTTGTCCCGATCTCGCGTCCTACACGTCGGTAACTCGCAGATCTTCTTTGTTCTCCATTAAAGGCATGTTCTATCTCTCCTTTTCTCACCATTTAAGTCATATTACACTGTTTTTAAATAATTATTGTATGATTTGTATGTGAATTTATTAGATCTACGTTTATTGTTTACGATTCATGCATGCATCACGATTTTTAACCCGCATTTGAATTGTTTCTTGTGAAACTTCGGTCATGGGTGGTTCATGGGGTTAGGGTTCGGTCCAAGGGTGGTCTAGATAGTTAGTCCATCGATTTAGGATCACGTAGGTCCAAACGGGAAGCGATTTGGTCAAGTAATGAATTAGTGACGAATTTTATGATCAGCACGTGTCCTGAATTGTCGTCTGTGCGCGACAGTAGAGTTATTGGGGTCGGGTAAGTCACTCTATGCGGTCTATGTGGTCAAGGCTTTTTGAAGGCAATAGCTCATTGAGTTAGGGTACGTAATTCCAAACAGGGAGAGATTTGGTCGAGGAACGAGTTAGTTTTGAATTTTATGGCTAGCACGTATCCTTGTTGCAGTCTGCGCATAGATAGTGGGTTCGCGGGCATCGGTTTGGTCACTTCCTGAATCTTTTGTGTGTCTTGTTTGTTCCAATGGCTAGTAGGGTGAGTTAGGGTGACGTGGGTTAACAGAGAGTGATTTGGTTAAAAAATGGATTTTTAATGATTTTTACCGTTTCGTCGCTTGAAGTGAGCCTCGTCGGGTCATTTTTGTGAAAATTAAGATTTTGAGTCTTAGGGGCTGCCAAAGTTCATGGATGATTTTATTTGATGCTTTAAGCATATTTTAAGATGATTTCCAGCATTTTTAGAATTTATTTGATTTATGATTTGTTGCAATTTTAGTGTATTGGGCCGAATATTTTAAAGTCAAAATCCTTTTATTTATGGGCCTAATACTTTTATCAAATTTTAAAGTCAAATTTTGGTCATTATAGTGGACCAGACTCCTGAACCACTCCTTGATTGGAGTAGAAATTGTAGAAGTCCCATGAATACATATTTAATTATATATGTAGTATTCTATGTATGTTAATGTTTTAAATAAAAGAATTAAATATATATGGACGGGCTAAGCTTTTAAATTGCAAGATTTTAAGAAATGCACGTATCATGAGATTTTATGAAACGATCAGGCATGCCATTTTTTTAATATAAAACCCGAGGGATTGAAGTGATGTGGCAAAGTTTAATGATTGGAGCTAGCCGGGTAGCTGGGCCCGGGGATCCCCTGTTTTAATGTATGATTATGAGCCTATGGATCCATGTGATCACGACATGGTGAAGTGGCATAGTAGGTGCTTGGGATCCCGAGGTAAGGTCGGGTGAATCGCACCGCCACGTACGTTGGTTCTTTCGACAGATCAGTCACACGCCCGCTCGGATTCTGATATGACTCATACGTTTTTCATGTTACGTTATGTCATGCCTCATGTACGTTATATGTTACGATATGTTATGAAATGTTATGAACCATGTTTTAAGATCATCCATGCATACATGTTTTAGCGTTATTTTATTACAAGTATGTGATTGCATGTGACCTTATGTATATGTACCTTGTTATTTTAAAAGATAGACAACGCTGAGAGTCTAGGCTAACTAGGTTTAAATGGTACATGTGATGACCCTATGGATTTTATCCCGACTGGCGGTGAGGACCTCTGAGCGCCCGTTGCAGCAGTACCCCATGGCCGCTACGATGTCTTTATTTACGTCATGATACGCTTCTCAGACATTTATTTACATGTTATGTTTCCGCAACTTTTTCATACTCTGATTTTTAAACAACGTTGACGATTTAATGTTTTTGAGATATTGATTTTATTCATGTTATAAAATGATGATTTAGAAAATGTTCATAGGGAATGAGCCATAGTCTTTTTAGGTTATTTATTCCGCACATGGTTTTAAAAAAAATTCTAGAGTCTGGTTCATTTCAGATATCAGAGTGGTGGTTCTGGTGGGGTACTAGCCTGCGCGTGGTGCTCAGAAGTCGCACTCCAGTCTGTGAGTTTTATAGTTTTACGGTTCATGTTTACTTTTGCATGCTGCATGAGTTTTGGCCTTAGAATTTTCAGGGTTAAACGCTTAGTCATGCGCTTAGATTTACGTGAAAGGTTTTGAGTGACAGTATGCCTCCCAGACGTGCTAGAGATCAGCAGGAAGATGACGCACCTCCTCCTCTCCACCTCCTCAGTTGACCCCGTACGAGAGGACTAGTGTGGATATGCTAGCCGGTATCACCAGGCTTTTGGAGAGACAGTCGGAGCGACCCAAGAAGTCGCACAAGGAGGATGTGGTCGAGCGGTTCCACAATCAGGGACCCAAGGAGTTTGCCGGGACTACAGATCCGCTAGTTGCTGAGTAAAGTACTGTTAGGAAACTCTATGCCTTAGGTGCTAAGAAGAACTATTAGATCTTCTAGGACTTGACTTGAGAACTTATACGGGTAGGACTAGCGAACCCAGTAATGTTTTAGGAATCCATGCTGTTTTGGGAACCAAGATTAATTGTAAACGCATGCCTGAGTGATGATCGGATTCCAGGCGAGATCCGTGTTTTGGGTGTCACTACCCTTGCATTGCTAGACTCAGGGGCGACTCACTCGTTCATCTCAAGTGCATTTATTCAGAGGAGGGTTATTATTTCGGAGAGCTTGGGTGTAGCTCTCGCAGTGACGATCCCATCGGGAGAAGAGATATCGACGGCCAGTGTAGTCCCGGGTTTGGTGATGATGTTCCAGGATCATGCAGTTAGGGCCGACTTGATCGTTTTGCCGATGTCAGGATTCGACCTCATTCTAGGGATGGACTGGTTGACCGAGTATGGAGCAGTGATTGATTTCCATCAGAGGTTAGTGACGATAATGCCGCCAGGGCAGGAGACTTTCCTCTTTGAAGCGGCGAGGAGAACACGGAAGCCCAGGTTTATATCTTTTCTACAGGCCAGGAAGCTAGTTTAGCTTGGATGTCAGGCGTTCTTAGCCAGTGTTACCACTTCAGGAGATTCAGCAGGCCCTTCACTGTCTGAGGTGGAGGTAGTCAGGGACTTTGCAATGTTTTCCCTGATGACGTTGTTGGAGTTACACCAGAGCGAGAGGCGGAGTTTTCGATTGAGTTAGCACCAGGTACAGTGCCCATCTCTAAGGCGCCATACCGATTGGCTCCTACCGAGATGAAGGAGCTGAAGGAGCAGATTCAGGAGTTGCTCGACAAAGGATTCATACACCCTAGCTTTTCTCCATGGGGCGCGCCAGTTTTGTTTGTGAAGAAGAAGGATGGTAGCATGAGATTGTGTATTGATTATTGGGAGCTGAACAGAGTTACAGTGAAGAATAAGTACCCACTCCCGAGGATTGAGGATTTGTTTGATCAATTGCAGGAGCCTCGGTTTTCTCCAAGATTGATCTGAGATCAGAGTACCATCAATTGCGAGTTAGAGAGGAGGATGTGTCCAAGACTGCATTTCGGACATGTTACATCCACTACGAGTTTTTGGTGATGTCATTTGGACTGACGAATGCCCCAGCGATCTTCATGGATTTGATGAACAGGGTCTTCAGAAATTACTAGGATCAGTTCATCATTTGTTTATCGACGACATCCTGGTCTACTCGAGGAGCTTGGAGGAGCATAGGCAGCACTTGCGGACAGCTTTGCAGACGTTGAGGGAGCACAGATTGTATGCCAAGTTCAGAAAGTGCGAGTTTTGGCTTGAGCAGGTGGCATTATTGGGGAATATTATGTCGAGAGATGGGATTTCAGTCGATCCATTGAAGGTGGAGGCAGTGCAGAACTGGGGGATGCCAAGGAATGCAACAGAGATTCGCAGTTTCTTCGGGTTAGCAGGATACTATCGCAAGTTTATCAAGGGCTTCTCTTCGATTTCAGTGTCCTTGATAGCCCCGACCAAGAAGAATGTGAAGTATGTGTGGAGTCCCGAGTGCCAGATGAGCTTTGATCAGCTGAAGGAGGCCCTCACTTCAGCACCAGTGTTAGCTATGCCAATGGATCACGAGGAGTTTGTAGTGTACACATATGCTTCCCTGAGAGGTTTGGGTGCAGTTATGATGCAGGGAGGCAAGGTTATCGCTTATGCGTCGAGGCCGTTGAAGAGTTATGAGCAGAACTATCCGACACACGATCTGGAGCTTGAAGCAGTAGTGTTCACACTGAAGATTTGGAGACACTATTTTTACGGTGAGAAGTGTCAGATTTCACCGACCACAAGAGCCTCAAGTACTTCTTCACCCAGAAATAGCTGAACATGAGGCAGCCCAGATGGCTAGAGTTGGTGAAGGATTATGAAGAGTTATGAGCAGAACTATCCGACACACGATCTGGAGCTTGAAGCAGTAGTGTTCACACTGAAGATTTGGAGACACTATTTTTACGGTGAGAAGTGTCAGATTTCACCGACCACAAGAGCCTCAAGTACTTCTTCACCCAGAAATAGCTGAACATGAGGCAGCCCAGATGGCTAGAGTTGGTGAAGGATTATGATTGTGATATTAGCTACCATCCGGGTAAAGCTAATGTGGTGGCAGATGCTTTGAACCGGAAGACTGCAGTATTGACATGTTTGTCAGTTGAGAGACCACTACAGGCAGAGATACAGAGGTTCGAACTGGAGTATTCAGGTGGCTGTGCACTGAGTTTGGCAGCACTCACAGTTCAGCCAACTCTTCAAGAGCGGATTAGAGACGGGCAGGCCTCTGAAGAGAAATTGCAGCAGTGGAGACAGTGTGATGAGGCCAGAGGCCGAGGCCTGTACACAGTTGATGATGGGATTGTTTGTTTTAGAGGTCGTATTTGGGTGCCGAGTACTGGACAGCTGAGAGCTGAGATCTTAGCAGGGGCGCATGCATCGACGTACTCCATCCACCCACGGAGTACGAAGATGTACAGATATTTTCAGACACTGTATTGGTGGCCGAGAATGAAGAAGGATATTGGGAGATTCGTGTATGAGTGCTTGACTTGTCAGTAGGTCAAGGCAGAGCATCAGCGACCGACAGGATTGCTTCAGCCACTCCCTATTCCCTTCTGCAAGTGGGAGCACATTACTATGGATTATGTGGTTGGGTTACCCAAGAGTCCCAGGGGATATTCGGTGATATGGGTGATTGTGGACAGACTCACCAAGTCAGCGTATTTCTTACCGGTGAAGACTACTTTCATCCTGACGCAGTACGCAGAGCTTTACATCAGAGAGGTTGTCAGGCTGCATGGCATACCAATCTCTAATGTGTCTGACAGAGACACCAGATTTACATCTGCGTTTTGGAGGAGTTTACATGCCGCCTTGGGAACTAGGTTGTCGTTCAGCACGGCGTTTCACCCACAGACAGATGATCAGTCGGAGAGGGTCATCCAGATTCTGGAGGATTTGCTGAGAGCTTGTGTGATAGATTTCCAGGATACGTGGGACTCGAGATTGCCTCTGGTAGAGTTCACGTACAACAACATATTTTAGGCATCGATTGGGATGGCTCCGTATGAGGCTCTGTACGGGAGGAGATGTCGATCTCCCGTGAACTGGGAAGAGGTTGGAGAGAGAGTTTTGACTGGCCCAGAGTTGGTGCAGCAGACAGCGGATATAGTGACGAGGATTCGGGATCGGATGAGGATAGCCCAGATTCATCAGAAGAGTTATGTCGATCAGAGACGACGAGATCTGGAGTTAGCTCTTGGAGATCATGTGTTTGTGAGATCTCACCCATGAAGGGCGTGATGCGCTTTGGCCAGAGGGGCAAGCTCAGCCCGAGGTTTATTGGCCATTCGAGATTTTGGAGAGGGTTGATACTTTGGCATATCGAGTAGCGTTACCACCCAGCCTGTCAGCGGTCCATAACGTATTCCACATCTCAATGCTGCGGAAGTATGTTCCGAATCCGTCGCACGTGTTGGATTTTGAGCCGCTCCAGTTAGCGCCTGACTTATCATTCGAGGAGCGACCAATGCAGATTTTGGCTCGAGAGGAGCGCAGACTTAGAGCGCGGAGTATTCCGATTGTCAAGGTCTGGTGGCAGAATCACTCAGATGATGAGGCTACCTGGGAGACTGAGGCCGATATGCGGACGTGCTATCCTGAGCTATTTGGTACGTACTTAATTTCGGAGACGAAATTCCTTTAGAGGGGAGAGTTGTAACGCCTAGAAATCCTGAATACGTAGAAATGAGTGCATGACTAGGGGGAAAATCATTTTAGAAAATTAAATGCCATTTTATGCGATTTATTTATGATTTTAATGTTGCATGATGGTCTGTTTTTAGTCTGTTGAGTTATGGACGCGTGAACGAGACTAGGGACGATCGAGATGAAAATAATTTTAGATTTTAAGTCATTAATTTTAAGAAAAATTTTATTATTTTTAAGCAGCAAATTTCCGAAAATTGGGGTTTTTATGATTATTTTTTAGGGGAACCGTTTTTCGTCTATACAAACTATTTTAATGGACTTTAATGTATTTTAAAATTGGAGAGGCCTTTTATTTCGAAAATAGATATTTTAAAGCATGAGTTAGAGTTTTGATTAACATGGTAATTGGGTGAAGGGTTAGAATTGGAAAATTCCTTAATTTTCTTAATTAAACCATTGGTAGAGGTCTTTTTGGCACAACTCATTCTCCCCTTCACCCCAAATTTGAAAACCCTACTCCTCCCCACTCTCCTAGCCACCTCAAGCCACTCCCTTCTCCCCCACGTTTGAAATTTGCAAGCTTTTGGTGATCCAAGGCGGTCTTGTCCCGATCTCGCGTCCTACTCATCGGTAACTCGCAGATCTTATTTGTTCTCTATTAAAGGCATGTTCTATATCTTCTTTCATACCATTTAAATCATATTACAATATTTTTAAATAATTATTGCAAGATTTGTATGTGAATTTATTAGATCTACGTTTATTATTTACGATTCATGAAAATTAAGATTTCGAGTCTTAGGGACTGCCAAAGTTTGTGGATGATTTTATTTGATGCTTTTAAGCATATATTAAGATGTTTTCCAGAATTTTTATAATTTATTTGATTTTTGGGATTTTTGGCAATTTTAGTGTATTGGGCCGAAAATATTTTAAAGTAAAAATTCTTTTATTTATGGGCCTAATACTTTTATCAGATTAAAGTCAAAATTTTGGTCAATGGGACTTCTATTTTGTCAAATTTTAATGTTTGATTTTAAATTAAAGGAATGAGTATTTTATAAATTTTTAAAGTTCTTGGGCAAGTCATGTTTAGAGTCAAGTTAAATTTTTTAAGTTAAGTTTAGGTTTTTTTTGGGTTTAGAAGTAGTGGGTCAGGCTCCTGAACCAGTCCTTGATCGGAGTAGAAAATGTAGAAACCCGTGAATATATATTTAATTATATATGTAGTATTCTACGTATGTTAATGTTTTAAAGGAAAGAATTAAATATATTGACGGGCTAAGCTTTTAAATTGCATGACACGCATCATGAGATTTTATGAAATGATCAGGCATGTCCCTTTTTTAAGATAAAACCCGAGGGATTGAAGTGATGTGGCAAAGTTTAATGATGGGAGCTAGCCGGGTAGCTGGGCCCGGGGATCCCCTATTTTAATGTATGATTATGAGCCTATGGATCCATGTGATCATGACATGGTAAAGTGGCATAGTAGGTTCTTGGGATCCCGAGGTAATATCGGGTGAACCGCATCACCACGTACGTTGGTTCTTTTGACTGATCAGTCACACGCCCGCTCGCATTCACTGATACGACTCATACATTTTTCATGTTACGTTATGTCATGCCTTATGTATGTTATATGTTACGATATGTTATGAAATGTTACGAACCATGTTTTAAGATCATCCATGCATGCATGTTTTAGCGTTATTTTATTACAAGTATGTGCTTACATGTGACCTTATGTATATGTACCTTGTTAGTTTAAAATATAGAGCATGCTGAGCCTCTAGGCTCACTAGGTTTAAATGGTGCGTGTGATGACCCTGTGGATTTTATCACGACTAGTGGTGAGGACCTCTGAGCGTCCGTTGCAGCAGTACCCCATGGCCGCTACGATGTCTTTATTTACGTCATGATACACTTCTCAAACATTTATTTACATGTTATGTTTCCGCAACTTTTTCATACTCTGATTTTTAAATAGAATTGACGATTTAATGTTTTCGAGGTACTGATTTTATTTATGTTATAAAATGATGATTTAGAAAATGTTCATAGGGAACAAGCCATAGTCTTTTTAGGTTATTTATTCCACACATGATTTAAAAACAATTTCTAGTGTTTGGTTCGTTTCAGACTAGTTCACTTTGTAAGTGTTGCCTGATCTATGTCCTGTTAGACAGTTATACCAGCTGGGTTCTTAACTATTGATGGATCTATGTTTTGAATTACACAAAACCTATTATTGTGTTTCTAATGTCTCTACTTAGTGAGCAGTATACAGGTGGATAGCTGACAGCAGCTTGAGAGCTAAAAGAAGAATTAGAGTTCCTGTTGCAAGTGCTAAGGTGTACATGAATCAGCTGTCAACAGGAACGAGAAGAATCTGTTGAAGTCTGATGAGAAAAGAAGTAAAGAAATAGAGAAGTTGCAAATATTCAGAAGCTGACAGAAGAAGTTATCAGATGTTCATTACTGAAGAGAAGCAATCAGCTGTTGGATTGAAGCGAAGAGAAATCTGATAACAGTGTTAAATGTGAAGAAAAGAAGTTTATCAGATTTGCTTAGGTGGACAGCTTCGCTTACGTGGAATCCTGCATGGACATCTTCGATTACGTGGCATCCTGCGTAGCAAGATTTGCTTGCGTGGAGTCTGATGTTGTGTTAGGAGAAGTAATCTGGAAGAAGTTGGATTAACATGAAGAGAGAAGTCTGGAGAAGTCGCAAAAGAGTGAAATCTGATAACAGTAATGAATAGGAGAAATCTGATGAAGTGTTCTCGGTAGAAGAAGAAGATCCCTGTTGAAGTTGCTGTCAACAGATACCGTGCGAAGAGTTATTCAAATAAAAGTTGGAAGAGAAATCTGGAAGATGCGAAGAAGAAATCAAAGTATAGCGTACAGAGAAATGAAGATGGCAGCATGTTGACGTGAAGAGAATCGAGAAGAATCTGAATGTAAAGTTAGAAGAAGTAGAGAAGTCTGAACATCGAGTTGAAGAGTCTGTTTCAGTGCTAACAGAAGATGGAACAGTAGAAACCTGATGAGCAGTACGAATCTATTGAAGAGTCTGAAACAGACGAAGTAATCGAACAGAAGATTAATTCAGTCGTGGAGAAGAACGAACCAGTCGAAGCGCTAAAAAAAATGATTCAGCAGTTGAGGAGAAGCGCAATCAGCAGTTAACATTTGGAGTCTAACGAATCAACAAACGAACAGAAGCTGTTGGCAGATACTGTTACAGAAGCTGTTGGCAGATACTGTTACAGAAGCAGTTGGACGCAATCACCGTTTAAAAGGGAAAGAATAAATGGCTGAAATTGAGTCGTACAAATGCCTTAATTTAAGGGGACAAGATCAGTACTATTTCTGGGAAATAGTACAACATACAGAGAATGATTCATGGTGTTTACACATATTTGGGAAGAAGACAAATTAGCCTTGACAAGCGCAAAAAAGGTTTTTGAATCTACTGTCTAACGGCCATATTTGAGGAAGCTATATATACAGCAAGATTCGAAGAAGAAAAGTGCTGATCTAGAAAAATATGTTCGACACACACAGAAACAAAAACAGAGAAATTACATAGGGAAGAAAATAGAAAGACAAAGCAGCCGGCCATCTGCTGAGTCTTCATCATCTCTTTAGGAGCATTTCCCAGTTGTGTGAGATTTTATTATTAATGGTCTCAATCAAATCGTACAAATTGCCTGGAATTAAGGAGACAAGATCAGTACTATTTTGGATAAATAGTACATATTTACAGAGGTTGTTACACGGTTATTGCACAAATATGGAAGGCGACAATCTTGCTCTGACAGTGTGAAATTTACCTTGTAGTGGAGCAGAGTATACAGTTACATGATTATCAGAATTTCAAAAGGGATTTTATTTCCTTGCAGAATTAATGACCGTTGAGCGAAGAGTATAAATAGCAGGAGTTTTGAATTGAAGACAACTCTCTTCGCCATTGCTATTTTGCTGTTACTCTGCCATTTTTACGCCTCCTTCACGAGCATTCCCTCTACTGAAGTTATTCTCAAAAAGCTCACAAAGACTCGAAGAACACAAGTGTTGATCTCCATAGTTTTACCTTCGAGTCATTCTCTGGTTCAATCCTTTGAATCAAGTTTCGTTGTTTAGAAACCAGAGAATTTACAGTCTCAAGATATTGTTTTTCATTGTTGATCTACTTGATTGAGTCTGTAACGAACGTGCTCTTAAAAAGCCGTTTGAGAAAATTACTGTGTTGTAGAACACCAGCTGCGACTGCTCTATCGGTGGTGTTGCTAGGAGTTCACCTGGAGCGAGGCTCGATGATCGGGTGTTTGTAGAAGGACTACACGCATCAAATCTTCTAGTGGAACCTTCCTGAAAAGGAAGAAGGGGAGACGTAGGATATTTATATCCGAACTTCCAGAAACAAATTCTGTCCCTTAACTCTTTACATTACGCATTATTTATTGTTTATACTGTTCACTGATTAATCGGTTTCTTTCCGCACAATTTTTGTTAACCGAGAAATCAGCCATTTAAACTGAGATACCTTAAGTGTGGTAGTTCGGACTTAAGTTAAGCGGTGCTTGTAAAAAAAATTTTTAAACGGTTTCGAAAATTCAAAATTACCAAGGAGTTCATTCAAACCCCCCCCCCCCTTCTGAACTCCTAGGCCTGTTTTCGTGCCATATTGATCCTATCAACTATGCATGTGAGTTTGTGAAAATTTACCACATACTCATTATCACACAGTTGGCTAATGTGTTAGAGTAGATGCCCAACTAGCCAACTTGTGGCGTGTGGGTTTTCATTGACTCTTGTACAAACGATCTTTATATATGATATTCGCATTCTTTTATATGGCATTCTTTACTTTCATTATGTGTGTAATGATTTACAATTGTGTTGAGTAAAGACCTAGATTACACTAAAGCGTATGTTAGATGTGATAGTGGGTATGACGGCTATCATGAAACACATCTAATAGTCGCTGTGTATTCTGAACATGTTCCTAGTCGATTGGGCCGTCAAAACGAGGATAAGGCCGCCCGAGTTCGAGACTAGTATATGCGATGCGAAGTACCATGGTTCATTGGTAGGGAACATTGTGATGTTCTGAGCAAGCAGATAGATAGTGACCTGGTGATCTATCGAACTACCCTC
>KV019113.1:0-10780 GCA_001598015.1 Dorcoceras hygrometricum | reverse complement strand
GAAGAACTTTCATAGCGTTTCTGGAAATAAGTTCGAATCCTCAGTACCTATAAAACTTCATAAACTTTCTGGAAATCACACTGGAAGCATCATAACATCAAAACAACATTTTCGAACCCATCTTTCTTTCCTTATCATGTCTAAATCATTTCAAACATGAACTTTAAATATATCAATATCATACAGGCAAGCAGATCCATAAAAACACAATATATATGCTTCAAATGGTGTAGCAAAGGATCAGCTTTTTACTTGCCTTTAAACAAAGCTTTTCGACAACAGCTAATTCCCGCAGAAATCCTCCCTTTGAGCAACGCATGAACTCTTCTGGAATTTCTTTGAAGAACACTTTAAAACTTTTCTTTGCAAATGATGAAAATCTTACTTTGAAAACAGGTTTTTATATGAAAGGGATTAGTGGCATGCTACTTGTGAAATCAAGCATGACACACTTTTAAAATTTAGTAAAATTCCCTTCATATCATTTTAATTTGTAAAACACCAAACTTTCTCTTAAAGAAAGCATTTCACCTCCTTAAAACAGTTTCCAATCGATTTAAAATTCAGCTCGTGCATCGCTCCTTGGAGTCATCTGCTGGAACCAGCCGCAGCGCATCTTACCTGCTGATATCAACAATTCAGCAGACACATAACATTTAAAATTGCCAAATGGCCCAAAAGATTAGTAAAATGCACAAATGTGGTCCTATGGATTTTTGGGACGTTACACTTTATTTTTATTGTGTCAAAATTCTGGGCCACCATTAGCTTGTATTCTTTTGTTTGTTCGTTCCCTTCACAAAGCTGTGTGATCTTCTCCCATATCTTTTGGCTGTAGAACATGTCTTTATCTTACTGAACATATTTCCTTCCAGAGTTTTGAAGAGGATATCTTTTGCTACATTGTCGAGGTTTGCTTTCCTCTATCCTCTGGTGTCCATTCATATCGTGACTTCTCCAACATATGTGGAGCACCTTTGGAGACTGCAACTGCAATGTTTGCTTTCATGATCTTTATGGGTCCATATGTGATGACGAACCACATGTCATCTTCCACTGCCGCCAAATGTGCCAGCATTCGAATTCTAGTTATCATATTCTTCTTCACAGAACATAGGAATTTTGTTTGAAGATGTAAATGGTGCCATATTATAAAGATATGTGAAATGATTATGAAAGTTCGATTGACTGAGTTCCCAAGCTTTGGTACCGCTTGTTGGGATCGAAATTGGAGTTTAGATGGGGGGTTGAATAAATTCCTTTAAAAATGTTTGTTTTTTGAAAACTATTTGCAAATCAGCTGAGTTAACAGCCAAATGCATGTACTCAGTCACTCTGTTTCTTGAACAATAAAAGTATTTTATGGGGAAATAGTTCAATCAAACAACGAATGTAAAATGAATGTGTAAAATAAAAGATGATAGAATCAGAGATTTGTTTATGAAATTTCGAAGCAACGCTTCTACGTCTCCCCTTCTTCCTAACAAGGAAGGATTTTCACTAGAAGTCTTTGATTTATACAACCACTTGTACAAATCTACTCAGTCAGGCCATACCCGAGTTGAACTCAACGCCTGTGGATCCGGTCCCGGGTTCCAGTATACACCAGCACTCAGGCTGGTGTCAACGCATCAAATCAAGCTAATTGTCGTATACGGTACCTCAAAATGTGATCGTATATATCCCGAGCTGATTTGTCCTTTCTCAGCTTAGCTTTAATCCGAAACCTTGAGTTGAGTTGTCCTTACTCAGCTTGGTTCCCTGAAAAATTAAATGGATAGATCCATCTCATCAACGCTGACTTCAGAATCTTATTGCAAGCTGACTTTTCTGTGTTGAGCTGCTTAACTGAGTTGATCTTCCAATCTGATCTGTTCTCTCTTGTAAGCTCTAAGCTGAAATGATCACTCGATCTGAATGCCTAATATGAATATCTTGAGTTGAGTTGCCTTCACTCAGCTTAGCTCCGATCTGATCTGAATATCTTGAGTTGAGTTGTCTTCACTCAGCTTAGCTCCGATGTGATTTGAATATCTTGAGTTAAGTTGTCTTCACTGAACTTAGCTCCGATCTGATCTGAATATCTTGAGTTGGGTTGTCTTTACTCAGCTTAGCTCCATTCTGTAAGCTCCGACTTGATCTGATCGATTAATCTGTGAACTGATTTACTTATGCAATCTTTTGTTTTCATCAAACTTGAATTCTCCATGACTCCCCTTTTACCTCTAGTCTCTTGCAAAATGTTTCTCTCTATTCCCCAACCCTTAAAAATAAAATCACAATTCTATATAAAAAGTTAACTATTTATTTATTTTATCTTCAAACTTTTTTGTTGATCGGGGTATACAAATTTTCTAAAATGTTAATCAATTTCAAATCAAAATTTTAAGAACCAAATATTTCAAATTTTAATTTTAAAATTTATTTTTAATTTTATTTCATATGATATACCATTTATTTAATATTCATTTATAATAAGATAACCAATTTAAAGAACTACATCATTTAATTTTTAATTAGTTCAACGGTAAAATATATTGTTAAATTTATTTTTAGGACAATAATAACTAATATTTTGGTTTATAATTGATACTTTTCAAAAATAAGAAGATTAAATATCGTTATCTATATATATATATTTTTTTTTTTCTAATTTTGAAATTTTATAAGGTCTGATATATATGCGTATAATAATAATAATGAAATTATCATGTTATGTATAGAAAAATCATAAATTTACTAGTTATATAAAAATTAGTTTTGACAAATAAATTTAATATTTACTATTCAAATTTATTTTAAAATTATTTATGTGATTATGTTTAATTTTTTAAAATAACGGTCACTTTAATGGAGTGATAAATATTATGTGAATACCATACAAATATATATATATATATAATTTATACTGAAATTATTTTATATTTTTCATAATATTTTAGATTTTATAGCTTATTTTTTATATATACAACCTATTTACTATTATAAAAAAATTTATAAACGTTTATAAATATCTGAAATAGATCCATAACATTTTATAAGAATTCGTTACAACTATGTGAAATTAGTGGAAGTTAATAGAGTTCTATTAAATTCATAAAATTTTATTTAATTAAACAAGTTATTAAAAAATCTATATAATGAATACAATCCTATTAGTTTAATTCTTTGACTTTTTAATTCTTTGACTTTTTAATTGGATCAGATATAAATTGAACGAAACTAGTTACTCGTTAATAGTATATACTTAAAATGGCTTCCAATATTGTGGAAAACAGAGGATGAAAAAATTTTTAAACATGTGGCCAATGTAACTTTGAAACCTTGCTAATGGAACTGAAGCCCCTAGTCCTACAGTGTATGTTGTAGGGATTAGGGTTTCTAAAGCTGGAGGGAAGATTTGGATAAGCGAGCCAATGGAGACATCGCTTAGGTATGGCGGAGATTCCAAATCACTCAGGCTCCACGCCAAGGAAAAGTTCCCCATCGCCTCCCGCACTTTCTGCCAAGTATTATCCAATTCTTTTCTTTTTTTCTTTTCTAATACTTTTTGTTGCTTTTGTTCGTGACGTTTGATTATCTTGAGTTATTTCTCATTGGGTGAAATTACGGTGTCAGAATAATTCCTGCTTTCAATGGTGTTATATAGCAGCTGAATATAGTGTTTCTCGTGTTTGAGCATCAATTTTGCTATTTCTTGCTTTGCATATTTGGTGGGATTATTCTTGTATCGGTTTATTTTCCACGACATCATTTGAACTTCGAATGTGGTGGCGGGTTTTCGAATCGAAAGCTTAATGGGGAGCTAGACACGAGGATTGGAGCTCCTACTTACCTCAGAGCAATGATTAGACAGTTCTTTCCTGATGTACGTTTCTTCTTTTTCCTGTGACTTGAAAGACTGTAAGTGATAACCAAGTGAAGTGGTATTAATTTCCCTGGTTGAAGAATTGTCGACTGACATGTTCATTGATTTGTGTAGTTATCAGCCAGCATTGGTGTGGGAGTTCACTACAATAGGAATAAGAAGCTAAATTTTAGTGTGCGTGGAAAGAAGGAATATCCTGTAACCGCTAATGGGTTGCTGACCTTTAACATTAAGGCTCGATGCGATGCTGACGAGGAGTTTAGAGAGGTCAGTCCTTCTTTTGGTCCCCCGACTCAAGATGATACAGTGTATTACAATTATTTCATTGTTGACAGTGGACCCTCTTGATTGTCTTGTGTGATGCCTTGATGAAACATATTTCAAACAGATAAATTCCGGTGGAGCAGCTGAATTTTGCTGGAATATCTTTAATATAAGAAAAGATCAAGATTTGCGGGTCAAATTTGGATGTGATGCTGTTGACAAGGTATATCTAGTCTTACATTGAAGTCCACTAGCCAATCGACCTGCCATCTCTTCATGAAGTGGCACTAACTGAATCTTTTAACTTAGAACTTAGTCCGAATGACGCTGCAATTTTTTATTTTTATGCTCGCAACAGAGATTCTGCATTTCTGTATTCTAGTGAGACTACTTCTCTGGTAGTAGCCAGTATTACACTGCTTAGGAACAGGTAATCCAGGTGGGAGAGGGAACCTTCTCGTGTCACTGGTTTATGTGACGGATAGAACGAAGCAAATTGCTTGAGGGGTTGATTTAGTGACCCAATATCCCGAGGAAAACCTGACATGCACACCACCTCGCTCCCCCTTCCCCGGGGAAAAAATTCATTTCTTATCCGAAAAAAAAGCATTTGGAAGTCAATTTTCAGCCTTCAAAAAATTGTAGTTGCAACATGATTTCTGGGTACCTATACTACCTCTTTCAAGTTCTCAAGAGATTTCTCTACTCGTTCAAGTGATAAGAAATAACACGTCATAATCAAAATAACAACTTTGTGGTCTCTAATCGTATGTGCTCTTAAGAATGCTCGTTGTTTCTTGTGCAGTTAGATTATTGATTAATCCCACCCTCTCTGCATTATTTCTGTTCCAAGTAGCGTGAAAGCTTTACATGAGGTGGAAAGTTGACTATTGATAGAACATGCATTGATAGTGATGGTAAACTTTGAGTTTAGGTCAATTGACTTCATAATAAATGTAGTTTGAGAAAGTTAATTCTGATAAGTTATTATTGAGGTATGTTACGTACTGCTGTTATAGGCAGAACGAGGAATATGTTTCATCCCTTCCCTAAGACGGAATTTTACTTTCAGCTCTTGAAATTGCTATTGATTTGCATTTCTTGTCTGATTTGGTCTGTCTCAGATTCCATACTTGCAGATTAGAGAAAATAATTGGACTCTCAATGCTGATGGGAATGGAAAATGGAATGTGAGATATGACTTGTAAGAGGGTGATTTTCCAACCATATGATTGTAATTTGTGGTAGCTCCAATTAAGATGTTCTGTAGTTTACTGTTACATGATCGAAGTATGTAGCTTGCAAGTTATATTTGAAGTCATTTTTTACGACAAAAACATGCAAACCTGAATTATGATATCATATTTGCTGCATGCTTAATATACATGTGTTATTTCTGTAACATTTCCTCAACCAACGCTCTATGTTCAAGGTTTTGGTGTACCTTATTGATTATAGTTGATCAGCGTTCACAAGAAACCTATAGAACTATTTTCAATATTAACCTTAGTGGGATCTCAAAAGGAAGGCCAAACTTTTAGCCCCTTTATATCTAGGCTTGTTTTAGGAGTGTTTTTATTCTCTTGCGTCTGCTTGTACAAGCTAAGCTTCACTTAGATTGCAGGAACCTGTGCTTAGAAGTTGCTCCATGACCATAATTCTAGGTACTCTGTTTTTGCTCAAATAATTTGTATGCCTTGTTGGTAAATCTTGTGAAAAGTGTGTTATTTTATGTTAACATTACAATGATGCTTATGAGTTCTACAACGAGTAAGTACGTTGTGAGTAGGGATGTATCAGACTGGATCAATACGAAAGTGTTGTCTATCCCGTCTGAATTAAACCGGTTCAAATGTTTTGGATTGAAATGAATTTGTCAATCAATATGGAAACGAATTGTATTTTTTGAAATCGAATTAGAACCTTTTAAAACCGCTCCTGACATATATTTAATTCTATTGTGGAATAATTAAATAATTAGATGATTAGTATTAGTTATTAGTTGTTGGATGTCTAAAAATTAAATGAAGTGATTAGACCTTTTTATTATTTTAATCTTTCATTTGCCTATAAATAGACTTGTAATCTTCATTGTACATACACATAAAAATATACAAATTCTCTCATATTTTAATTCTCTCTAAATTAAGTAAATTATAGAGAAATAAAAATTTCCTATTAATATAAAATTAAGAGTTTATTTGGAGCAATCAAGGAGATATTTAAGGTTATTATCAAGGTAATTATTTACTTTATTTTGTTAATATTTATTTTAATTTATAACACGTTATCAGCACAATCACTCGATTGTTTTTATATATTTCAACGTATAATATCATGTATTATATATAAGGTGTCACTGACATCTCATTATAATAACGTGACATGATTTACAAAATTAATTGTTCATTCTTATATAATTTATGTATAATATCATATTATTATTTAAAGGAGGCTACGTCACCTCAAATAATAATGTGATGTGATATATAGAATTATTTAACTGTAATTACCATTATATGTATCACAATATAACCATAAAAATGTTAAATTGATTGTATTTTATTTTTCTATTATAAATGATCATATATTTTCATGACTAGTAACGGCTATAAACGGCTATATTTTATTCTATAAATATGTTTTCTAAAATATTCATTCACCCATCTATTAGTCTTCTTCATCAAATTTTTTTCACAAACTTTATTTCTTTAATTACAAAAGGAAGAGGAAGATGATTCATCCAGGAGAATTTTTATAATTATTTTGATCATTATACTCACTAGTCTTGTATTTATCTGCGAGTATCCGCCTCACACTTTTTCGTTATTTTGAACCATGCTTGTATTCATAGTTTATCTATTACTTTTAATTGTCATACTAATAGATCTTAACTAATAATATTACATTTATAGTGTTAACAATTTCTTCATTATTATTATGTCACATATATATAATTAATCTTATTAATATTGTTTCCATGGTATATAGATTTGATCATGTCAAATATTTCCAAACTTGAATTTAGTGCTCTTGACATCTCCGACAGAAATTATCTATCTTGGATACTAGATGCTGAAATACATCTAGATGATATGTGCATAGAAGATACGATCAAATGAGGGAAATATTGAATCACCGCAAAATCGTGCAAAGGGTATGATATTCATCCGTCATCATCTTCATGATGCTTTGAAAACTGAATATTTGACGGTAAAAGATCCATACGAACTGTGGAAAAATTTGAAAGAGAGATATAGCCATCAAAAGACGGTAATTCTTCCAAAATCACGTAACGATTGAATGCACGTACGCTTACAAGATTTTAAATCTGAAAGTGAGTATAATTCTGCCTGATTTCGCATTCGTTCACAATTGAAGCTATGTGGAGAAAAAATTACTGATAACGAATTATTGGAAAAAACATACTCCACATTTCATGCCTCCAATGTTCTCTTGCAACAACAGTATAGAGAAGAAGGATTCACAATATATTCTGAATTGATTTCATGTATGGCTGAGCAAAATAATGAATTATTGATGAAAAATCATGAAATCCGCCCTACTAGTTCTAACCAATTCCTTGATGTGAATATGGAAATACATGATGAAAGAAGAAACCAAAATAAGACCTACTTTGGTCGTAATCGTGGTCATGGGCGTGGGCGTGGGCGTGGGCGTAATCATGGACGTCGTCGTGGACATTTTAATCCATATGATCGTGGACGTGGAAAATCCCATGATTATAATGCTGGTTGCTGTGAGGAATAGAAATTGTTATATAGTGATTAATGAATTCATTGGATCGGAATGAGGATAAAATCGGAGAAGTGTGCCTTAGGAACTATCGGTATCCAGCCTAGGAGAACTGGTCAAAGCTGTTCGTTGAAATCAGCTTTGGATGCGGGCAGATTTGAGTAGTTAGCCCCGAGCTGGAGGGAAATGCTCCGTGCGACTGAGTTGGTAGCGCTGCGTGGACCGGCTCGGTTCGATATTTGATGTAGACCGGTTCAGGGTTGTCCAGATCTGGAGGCAGTGCGACGTCGTTTTGGGTTACCGGTTCAGTCGCTGGTTGATTGTGATCTGTGCTCGAGCTGGTATCAGTTTTGAGATGAGCTGATAGGGGCGCGGATCTGACGCGAAACGTGATCTGCTTGAGTAGCGTTTATTGTTGAGTCAGTGAGCTGTTCGTGCTGAGCGGGACTCCTACGAGAAGTCGTTTGGTGGTAGCGAGCTGGTATAGCGTAGAAGAGTCAAATCTGGTGTAGTGCTCAGATCTGAGTTGGTTGACTTTCATTGTAGCGTTGATTGGGAAAATAAATATTAGTGTCGAACAACACTTAGCTAATTTCAGATCCGATATTTCCTATCTTCTTTCCAGAGAGCCTTCGATACGTACTGTTCCCCAAACCCTTCCTGTTTATCCGAACACAAATCCTTCAATTGTTAGAGTAGATGTCCAACTAGCCAACTTGTGGCGTGTGGGTTTATAGACTCTTGTATATGACAATCTTTATATATGATATTCGCATGCCAACTTGTGGCGTGTGGGTTTATAGACTCTTGTATATGACAATCTTTATATATGATATTCGCATTTGTTTATGACATTCTTTACTTTCATTGTGTTGTATGATGATTAACAATTGCGTTGAGTAAAGACCTAGAATGCGCTATAGTGTATGTTAGATGTGATAGTGGGTATGACGGCTATCATGAAACACATCTAATAGTCACTGTGTATTCTGAATTAGTTCCTAGTCGATTGGGCCGTCAAAATGAGGATAAGGCCGCCCGAGCTTGAGACTAGTATCTGCGATGCGAAGTACCATGTTTCATTGGTAGGGAACATTGTGATGTTCTGAGCATGCAGATAGATAGTGACCTGGTGATCTATCGAACTACCCTCGTTCGGACTTTCCAAGTGGTTACCATTTGTCGAGTGGATAAGTCCGAGGTCTTGGTTGTATTGATTAGTCCTCACGACTCGAAACGTCATTGAGACTCTACATGATAGGCGTTTCACTTTGACCCGTTTTCCGACTCACATGGGGTCATTAGGCGGCAGGATTGGGTGAGATCCCGATGCATGTAGGAGTCGATGCATCGTTGTCGAGGATTCACCGCTCGCAGACATGCGTGGATATCCTATGCTATCTGAGGGGATAATAGTGTATAAATCTCTGGCCAGAGTACTAGAAGTGTTTTAGGTAAATGGGTTTATCTAGTTACACTCGCGATGTCACTATTCGATCTCCAAGATGTATGCATAGCTATCGGATCTTTAGCGACTCTCGATTTATCAATGGTCGTTGATCTGATCGGGATATATGGATTGAAAGGACCGTACTGTACGCTAACCACGACCAACTGGTTCTTGCAGGCACTATCAGTGATACCTAGGGGATCATGGGGCGATGTTGCTCGACGCTCTTACCATGATCCGATGGGCAAGTCCGGAATGTGATTTCGGAGCCGCAATGGTGTGGGCCCACGGCTATCTGTATCCCTGAACCATTGAGGGTCACACAAGTACTGGATTCGAGATTTCCGCACGGATACTGAGCTCAATGTGTTGAGCATAGGAGGATGATTTTGGAAGTGCGACTTCCTAAAAGTCAACAGGGGTCAAATCGTGATTTCCGCTGTTGAGGGGCAAAACGGTCATTTTGCACTGGGGTTCTGAAAAATGGTTTTTCAGATCATAACATTCAGTTTTGGAAACTGAGCCGATCGGTCCGATCTGATTGTCGATCGGAGTTATAATGAAACCACAATGAATTAAACGAACCGAATGTTCACATATGGACTTGGGCATGACCCAAGTCCAATGGGCCGGTTCAAGCCCAAGTATATTTAATATACACTAATGTGATTAGGGCTTAAGTAATTCATTACATCACAACCTAAACCTAGCCCTAAGCTAGAGAAGCCGCCGCCCCACTCCATGTTGGGGATCCGGATCCGCCCCCCGGCCAGGCAGCGGAAGAAGAATAGAATGAAAAACCGGGAGGCGATCAATACGAAAAACAAAGGTAACATACTACGACATTCATAGGATGTTTAAGCGTGTTACCTCGCTGGCACTTGTGCCTGGCTCCAACCGTGATTACAATAATCCGGCTCTTCTCGGTAGATTGTGGTAGTTTACGCCAATCCGGTCCACGACCAGATTCGAGACTCCTTCGTCAGGCTGCACTAGAAGCGCTGACGAGATCAGCACGAACGAATACTCCTCGAAAAACTAGGCCGGAACAATTTCCGGCGAAGTGGTGGCGGCGGCGGCGGCGGCGGCGGGCGGCGACGGCGGCGCGGCGTGAGGCTTGAGGAAGAGAGGGGCGGCGGCCAAGTGAGATTAGGGTTAGGTTATGAGAGCTTGTGTTGTATTGTATGAGTCATTAAGTCTAATAATCACAATTATATAGACTTAACAATGGACTTGGACCGGCCATCGGGCCCGGGTCCAAATGACGATATCCATTGCTGCGACTTCATCGTAACTCCGATCGCCGATCAGATCGGAACGATCGACTCAGTTTCCAAAACTGAATTTTATGATATGAAAAACAATTTTTCAGATCATCTAACCCCAAATTGCAAAATGACCGTTTTGCCCCTCAACAGCGTCAAATCCCGGTTTGACCCCTG
>KV019112.1:0-22011 GCA_001598015.1 Dorcoceras hygrometricum | reverse complement strand
AATGCTGTTGAATTGGGTGTTCGTGGGGATCTTCTCAAATTGCAAGTTCTGCTTCGCCAGTCCCTTGAGAATGCTTGTCGAGTTCTTGAAAGGCAAGGTACCACTCAAGCAACGCAGATCAATGATCTCAAGAAGGGCTTGATGGCTCCAGTCGGCACTATCTTTGGAGATTTATTTGATATCAAGAAGAAGCAAAGAGAACAAGATGCCAAGCTCATTGCGTTGGATGGGCAAATTGCTGCTATCAGGAGCGAACAATTGGATTTTCAAACAAAGATAGCAGCAGATATACTCAGCCTTTCCACCCAAGTTGGTGACATCGCCGATTACATAAGAGGTGGTGATGCCAAAAAGGGGTAAATAGGCAGTAGCAGCCGCCCTAGTACTGTGAGAACACAAACTCAAACGTTTCCACCAACGACTGGAACTTTTGCAGAGAGAGAGGAGCGAACAATTGGATTTTCAAACAAAGATAGCAGCAGATATACTCAGCCTTTCCACCCAAGTTGGTGACATCGCCGATTACATAAGAGGTGGTGATGCCAAAAAGGGGTAAATAGGCAGTAGCAGCCGCCCTAGTACTGTGAGAACACAAACTCAAACGTTTCCACCAATGACTGGAACTTTTGCAGAGAGAGCTGAACAGGCGCGGAGACACATCATAGAGAGTGGACAAGTCATTAGTATAGAAGAGGCCGCGGAAAGAGTTATTGAAGCCGACAGAAGGGAGTCTGATAGGTTGGAAAGAGAAAGAGAAAGAGAAAGGAGAGAACATAGGCAAAGCAGAAGTGGATCTTATAAAAGAAGAAGAGGATACTGATTAGAATCTCTTGTACAAATCTTCTGTACCATTCTCTCAGTTAATGAAATTCGATTTCCAGCAGTTCGTGTGCAATTACTTTTGCATATCTATTCATGTCGGCTGTAATGTTTTGTCATCACCAAAAAGGGGGAAATTGTTAGGATAAAATTTATAGTTTTGGTGATAACAAAAATAAGAAAAGATTTGGACTTAAATGATAAAATTCGAATAATATTTTCACGAAGATCAACATTGCTGACAACAGTGATTGGTTTAAGCTACAGTTATGGTTTCGAAGTGATCAGAATCAGATCTTGGAACAGTGGAGTTATTGATTTGGTTATTTGGGTTATCGGGTCAGAAATCTACTGTTAATGGAGCATTGAGGATGATGATATCTGCCAATAGCACTTGATTATTGTATTGATGATAGTAACTGCCAACAGGTTTTGAAATAGTGGAGTTTCAAACAAAAAGGACAGTATTCTTTGTTAAGTTTACTCGACAGATCTTGTAACAGTACTCTTCATCGTTGCTGACACCAGACTTCGCTACAGTATTGTTTTTGGAAATAGCATGAGTATCGTTTGCTTCAACAGATTTGATGACGTCAGCCATAGTAGAATATCAGACATCATGACGTCACCATCATATTGAGCTACAATGTTCCCAACAGATATGATGACGTCAGCAGTGCTGAAATTTGTAAATGGAAGATATGATGACGTCATCAGTTCTGAAGTTTGCAAGTGGTTTAATTGTGTGTACCGCGACAGATATCTTAATAGTAAGGAACTATTCATTCGTCTTCAACAAAGAGAGATCTGTCGACAGTAATGATTTTAGGCACAAGCATCAAAATTCAAATTCGATCGAATACTCAATTGGAAAAGATCGATGGCCATAACAGAATCGTACAAATTACCTGGAATCAAGGGGACAAGATTGGTACTATATTTGGATAAATAGTACACATTGGCAGAGGTCGTTACAACGGGATTGCACATATATGGAAATAATATTCGCATCCCTGACAAAACACAATTTACCATGAAGTGGAGCAGGATTGACGACGTACTACTGTCAGAAATTCAAAAAGGATTTGTTTCCTTATCTGGATTCATCGACCGTTGAACGAAGAGTATAAATAGCAGACATTTTGAATTGAAGAACATCACTCTCGCCATTGCTATTACTGAAACGCTGTCAAAATACTCCCAGAGCTATCTACTTGTTGAAACATTCAAAAGCTCACAAGACTCGAAGAACAATACTGTTGTTTTTCATTTATACACCTTCGAGTCATTCTCTGGTTCATCTTGTTAGATCAGTTAGTGTATCATACCAGGCTCTGGGTGCTTGCTTCAACCCGTATAGAGCCTTGTCCAGTTTGTAAACAAAGTCTGGACTTGTATGATCTATGAAGCCAGGAGGTTGTGCAACATGCACTTCCTCTGTCAAGACGCCATTTATAAAGGCACTCTTGACATCCATCTGAAAGACCTTGAAGTCCTTATATGCAGCATAGGCAAGGAACATGCGAATGGCTTCTAATCTAGCTACTGGTGCAAATGTTTCATCAAAATCTATACCCTCCATTTGTCTAAAGCCTTGTGCCACCAGCCTAGCCTTATTTCTTGTTACTACTCCATCTTCATTCAATTTATTCCTAAAGACCCATCGTGTGCCTATGAATGAATGATTTTTAGGTCTAGGTACAAGTGTCCATACTTTATTGCGTTCAAACTGATTGAGTTCTTCCTTCATGGCATCTATCCAACTTGGGTCAGCTAAGGCCTCGTCGATTTTTCTTAGGTTCTATATGAGAAAGAAATGCAGCATCAAAATGATCATGAGATAGCTGGCCTCGTGTGCGAACAGGAGATTGAATGTTACCTATGACTTGCTCAGGTGGATGATTTCTATTCCACCGAAGATCAAGTCCAAGGGGATTTGCTCCTTGTTCCCCCTGTGTCGTTGACCGGATAAAGATGTTTAGATCTTCTCAAATTGCAAGTTCTGCTTCGCCAGTCTCTTGAGAATGCTTGTAGAGTTCTTGAAAGGCAAGGTACCACTCAAGCCACGCAAATCAATGATCTCAAGAAGGGCTTGATGGCTCCAGTCGGCACTATCTTTCAAGATCTATTTGATATCAAGAAGAAGCAAAGAGAACAAGATGCCAAGCTCATTGCGTTGGATGGAAAATTGCTGCTATCAGGAGCGAACAATTGGATTTTCAAACAAAGATAGCAGCAGATATACTCAGTCTTTCCACCCAAGTTGGTGACATCGCCGATTACATAAGAGGTGGTGATGCCAAAAAGGGGTAAATAGGCAGTAGCAGCCGCCCTAGTACTGTGAGAACACAAACTCAAACGTTTCCACCAATGACTGGAACTTTTGCAGAGAGAGCTGAACAGGCGCGGAGACACATCATAGAGAGTGGACAAGTCATCAGTATAGAATAGGCCGCGGAAAGAGTTATTGAAGCCGACAGAAGGGAGTCTGATAGGTTGGAAAGAGAAAGAGAAAGAGAAAGGAGAGAACGTAGGCAAAGCAGAAGTGGATCTTATAAAAGAAGAAGAGGATACAGATTAGAATCTCTTGTACAAATCTTCTGTACCATTCTCTCAGTTAATGAAATTCGATTTCCAGCAGTTCGTGTGCAATTTACTTTCGCATATCTATTCATGTAGGCTGCAATGTTTTGTCATCACCAAAAAGGGGGAAATTGTTAAGATAAAATTTATAGTTTTGGTGATAACAAAAATAAGAAAAGATTTGGACTTAAATGATAAAATTCGAATAATCTTTTCAAGAAGATCAACATTGCTGACAACAGTGATTGGTTTAAGCTACAGTTATGGTTTCGAGGTGATCAAAATCAGATCTTGGAACAGTGGAGTTATTGATTTGGTTATTTGGGTTATCAGGTCAGAAATCTACTGTTAATGGAGCATTGAGGATGATGATATCTGCCAACAGCACTTGTTTATTGTATTGATGATAGTAACTGCCAACAGGTTTTGAAACAATGGAGTTTCTACCAACAGAAAGGACAATATTCATTGTTACACCATCATATTTAGCTACAATGTTCCCAACAGATATGATGACGTCAGCAGTGCTGAAATTTGTAAATGGAAGATATGATGACGTCATCAGTGCTGAAGTTTGCAAGTGGTTTAATTGTGTGTACCGCGACAGATATCTTAATAGTAAGGAACTATTCATTCGTCTTCAACAAAGAGAGATCTGTCGACAGTAATGATTTCAGGCGCAAGCATCAAAATTCAAATTCGATCGAATACTCAATTGGAAAAGATCGATGGCCATAACAGAATCGTAAAAATTACCTGGAATCAAGGGGACAAGATTGGTACTATTTTTGGATAAATAGTACACATTGGCAGAGGTCGTTACAACGGGATTGCACATATATGGAAATAATATTCGCATCCCTGACAAAACGCAATTTACCATGAAGTGGATCAGGATTGACGATGTACTACTGTCAGAAATTCAAAAAGGATTTGTTTCCTTACCTGGATTCATCGACCGTTGAACGAAGAGTATAAATAGCAGACATTTTGAATTGAAGAACATCACTCTCGCCATTGCTATTACTGAAACGCTGTCAAAATACTCCCAGAGCTATCTACTTGTTGAAACATTCAAAAGCTCACAAGACTCGAAGAACAATACTGTTGTTTTTCATTTATACACCTTCGAGTCATTCTCTGGTTCATCTTGTTAGATCGAGTTTCTTTGTATTAGAAACCAGAGAATATTTACAGTACTCATAGAATTGTATTCACTGTTAAACCAATTGAGTCTGTAACAAACGGGCTTCTCAAAAAGCCGTTTGAAAATTTACAAGTGTTGTAAACCAGCAGCTGCGTCTGCGTGGAGTGTTGTGAAGTACTAGGAGTTCTCATAGCTGAAGGAGTTCATTCAACCCCCCTTTCTGAACTCCTATTTGCTTAGTGATCCTATTTCTGGGACCATCAAGTGGTATCAGAGCCAAGGTCATGGGTTCGATTCCCATTGATTGCAAGGAGTGCAATTATTGGGAGGGGGATTGTTGGAGTGCAATAATTTCCCCTGCTAGGTAGAGCGATCAAACTGTGGCGCTTGTGTTGCTATACGGTTTAAAAATATTGGAGTTGCATCGTTACCACCAGCTATAGCTTCTGGTAAAGCGGCAAGCGCTCGGTCCTACAATTGATATCAGAGCCAAGGTCACGGTTCGATTCCCATTGATTGCAAGGAGTGCATTTATTGGGACGGGGGATTGTTGTAGTGCAATAATTGCCCCTGCTAGGTAGAACGATCGAAACGTGGTGCTTGTGTTGCTATACGGTTTAAAAGATTGGAGTTGCACCGTTACCACCAGCTATAGCTTCTGGTAAAGCGGCAAGCGCTCGGTCCTACAGATTGTTAGAGTAGATGTCCAACTAGCCAACTTGTGGCGTGTGGGTTTTATTGACTCTTGTGTATAACGATCTTTATATATGACATACGCAATTTCTTTATGGCATTCTTTATTTTCATTATGATTATAATGTTAACAATTGTGTTGGATAAAGACCTAGAATGCACCTTAGTGTATGTTATATGTGATAGTGGATATGATGGCTATCATGAAACACATCTAATAGTCACTGTGTATTCTAAACTCGTTCCTAGTCGATTGGGCCGTCAAAATGAGGATAAGGTCGTCCGAGCTTGAGACTAGCATCTGCGATGTGAAGTACCATGTTTCATTGATAGGGAACATTGTGATGTTCTGAGCATGCAGATGGATAGTGACCTAGTGATCTATCAAACTACCCTCGTTCGGACTTTCCAAGTGGTTACCATTTGTCGAGTGGATAAGTCCGAGGTCTTGGTTGTACTGATTAGTCCTCACTACTCGAAACGTCATTGAGTTCTACATGATAGGCGCCTCACTTTGACCCGTTTACCAACTCACTTGGGGTCATTAGGTGGTGGGATTGGGTGAGGTCCCGATGCATGTAGGAGTCGATGTTGGCATACAATGGCGGATCCGGATCCCGTTTCTCGGGGGTGCAGCGGAATTTAAATATTTTACCCCGAGAAACGTTCAATACATTAAAAACAATCAATAAACATTCATAGGGCGTTTATCGAATTGCTACCTTGCTGGCGTCTAGGCGCCTGGATCCGACCAGTTTCACGAGGAAACCGGCACTTCAAACGGTAGGCGGCGGTAGATCGTCAATCAGGTCCACGACCGGAATCAATCTTCCTTCGTCAATCTGCACTAGAAGATCTGACGGATTTTAGCCACGAACGGAATCTCCTCAGCACGACGATCAAAGAAAGTTCGATCACGGGGCGGCGGCGCGTGGCCGCTCGCTTTCAACGTGTTGGGCATCTACTCTAATAGTCGATGCTTCGTTGTCGATGATTCACCGCTCGCTTTCATGCGTGGATATCCTATGCTATCTGAGGGGATAATAGTGTATAAATCTCTGGCCAGAGTACTGGATGTGTTTTAGGTAAATGGGTTACCTAGTAACACTCGCGATGTCACTATTCGATCTCTAAGATGTATGCATAGTTATCGGATCTTTAGCGACTCTCGATTTACCAATGTTCGTTGATCTGATCGGGATATATGTGTTGAAAGGACCGTACTGTACGCTAACCACGACCAACTGGTTCTTGCAGGCACTATCAGTGATACCTAGGGAATCATGGGGCGATGTTGCTAGGCGCTTTACCATGATCCGATGGGCAAGTCCGAAATTGTGATTTCGGAGTCACAATGGTTGTGGGCCCACGGCTAGCTGTATCCCTGAACCATTGAGGGTCACACAAGTACTGGTTTCATGATTCCTGCACGGAAATTGAGCTCAACGTGTTGAGCATAGGAGGAGGAATTTAGGGAGTGCGACTTCCTAAAAGTCAACAGGGGTCAAATTGCGATTTCCCAAATTTGAGGGGCTAAACTGTAATTTTGGACTAGGTGGTCTGAAAAATATTTTTTGCATAATATTCAGTTTTGAAAACTGAGTCGATCGGTCTGATCTGATCATCGATCGGAATTGTGATGAAGCCACGGTGGTACGGTTGAAACGAATGTTCACATGCCCCAGGCCATTGGACTAGTTGAAGCCCATCATTGGTCTAATTATGCTAGACCTAGGGCTACACATCAAGACAACTAAACCCTAGCCTCCAAAGCATAGCTCTCGGCCGCCCCTCCTCCCTCCTCCACCTCTCGGCCGCGCCTCCTCCCTTGCGCCGCCGTAGTGCCGCCGTGCCGCCGCCCCGTGATCGGACTTGTTTCATTCAGTTTTGGAAACTGAGTCGATCGGTCCGATCTGATCGTCGATCGGAATTGTGATGAAGCCACGGTGGTACGGTTGAAACGAATGTTCACATGCCCCAGGCCCATTGGACTAGTTGAAGCCCATCATTGGTCTACTTATGCTAGACCTAGGGCTACACATCAAGACAACTAAACCCTAGCCTCCAAATCATAGCTCTCGGCCGCCCCTCCTCCCTCCTCCACCTCTCGGCCGCGCCTCCTCCCTTGCGCCACCGTAGCGCCGCCGTGCCGCCGCCCCGTGATCGGACTTGTTTCGATCACCGCGACGAGGTGATTTCGTCCGTGACAAAATCCGTCAGCTCTTCTAGTGCAGACTGACGGAGGACTCTTGTTTCCGGTCGTGGACCTGATTAGACGATCTACCGCCGCCTACAATTCTAGAGCCATAATTCCCTGTGAATCTGGTTGGAGCCAGGCGCCTAGACGTCAGCAAGGTAACAATTGATAAACGCCCTATGAATGGTTTATTGATTTGATTCTAATGTATTGAACGTATCTCGGGGCAAAATTTTAACTTCCGCGTGCCCTCGGGAAACGGGATCCGGATCCGCCATTGTCGCCAACAGCCTAGACCAGAGGATCTTCAACAACGGTTTAGACGTCAACGACCGAAGGAGTTTACTGGTACTACCTGTAGCGATCGGACTTTTCTTAAACTAAATTAAGAACTTTGGTGTTCGAATTGGAAAGTGCGAAAATTTCAATCTAAACATAAATGGATACTTCAATACGCTTTCTTGGACTAAATTGCAAATGTAAACAAAATTTAATTTAATGAATGGGAACAAATCTGCTCAAATACTGTGCGGAACATCATAAACGAAGGAATGCCAATTCTGAGTCAGATTTCAACAAAACAAAGAATCAGAAATCTGAATAAGTACAAAAACTATATCTAGAGTTCTGTACATCAAAATCTGTACAAAAGAACGAAACGGAAACTGTAGTCCACGATAAATAACCTCCACCTCTGATCAGATCTCACCATCCAGCTCCTGCGAAACATTACTGCACTCAAGAAAATTAGCGAGCCTAAGGCTCAGCAGGTAAAATCTGGAATATCGAAAACATATAACACATGCAACGATATCTATTACTTTACTGAAATCTGAATCGGAATAGCTTAAGAATGAATAAGCTAAATACGATGAACTTTCAAACCTGAAATGTTATGAAAGCATACATATATACATTCTGAAATCATTTTCTTTAAGCTTGGTGATTAAAATCACACTGAGCTCTAGTGATTCCATTTGGATTGATGAATGCACCTTGAGCTTTTCATGGACTAGGATTAGAGTGTTCCAACCTTATCTGGATCATTTTGTAATAGTGTTTATAGCTGGCATGTTGATCTACTCTAAGAACAGAAGAGAACACTCGAATCAGCTTAGGACGGTGCTGCAACTTTTACAGGATAGGCAACCTTTTGTTGGGTTCAGTAAGTGTGAATTCGGAAGTTTACATTTCTAGGTCACATAACTTCTAATGATGGATTAGAAGTTGACAGAGCTAAGGGGGGAGTAGTTCGGGACTGGCCTGTGCGCAAGAGCGTTAATGAGGTCCGTAGCTTTTTAGGACTTGCGGGCTATTATCATCGATTCATCAAGGGATATCCCAAAACAACAGTTCCATTAACCTTATTGACCTAGAAACATGTCAAGTACGATTAGATCCCTGATTTTAAGCTGAGTTTAGAACCAGCCTTAGTGGAAGGAAGGGTAAGCTGAGTCCCGGATATATCAATACCTTCGAGATCTTAGAAAGAGTGAGAACGTTAGCTTATCGATTAGCACTACCTCCTCAGCTATCTGCTGTATACAATGTGTTTCACATATCAGCTCTTAGAAAGTATGTTCCAGCTCCTCATACGCATTGAGCTATGGGCTGATACAGCTCGCGCTCGATCTGAGTTATGAAGAAGAGCCAGTACAGATTCTACTTAGAGAAGATAGAAGCTGAGGAAACGAAGTATCCCTATGGTCTAATTTCAATGGGAGAACCATTCAGAACTGGAAGAAACATGGGAAGTTGAAGCAGATAAGCTTAGCCGCTACCTAGAACTTCTTAGATGATCAAATTTCGAGGACAAAATTTTTTTGAGGGGGGAAGAGTTAACGCACAGGAAATCCATAAAGACACAAGTTATTTAATTTGTTTCAAATGGTTAAAATGCTATTTTTTGCGTTTAACATTTCAGATTTTTGCCTGAGCTGATTTCTTCAGTTTTTAGTCTGGGCCGTTTGCGGACGGTTCCTGCAAGAAAGAACCCAAGCACGGTTAGGTTTTTTAAAAAAATATTTTAAACAGAATGATTACGATTGGTGTATGGGATAAGATAACAATAAGTAGGTTATCCCAAAACCCCTGCCTTGTATAATTACTTTATTGAGGTTATATAAGGCAGTATGGGTGCTATTCTAAACCACAAACCAACCAAAGATTTTTCTTCAAAGTAAGCGTTTTGATCGTGCTTGTGGGAGATTCAAAGCTGGAGCTGTTCTCTGCAACATGCCGTTCAGCGAAAGGCAAGTAAACTCTGTTTTTGCTTATTCTGTGAAAACATATTATTGTTCGCTTTCTGCGTTCTGTTTGCTTTCTGGTTACGTTGTGTTTCAGAGTTCAGTGTAACGTTTAAAGGTCTTTTTTCCAAATAATGTTAGGATCTGTATGCTTTCAGTAGTTTCCGAAATGGTTTTAAGTTCTCAAATGTTTGACAAAATAGTTTCTATGATATTTTAGCTGTCGTCTCTTTCACATTTCTGGGTTGTACGAAAGTAGCTTCAAAAGTAGAGTTCACTGTGTGTTTCCAGAGAATAAGTCGTGCCAGATGGTTAGGGATGAGGTTCTGAGCTGATAGGCGGAGCTAGTGTAGTTAGAGCATTTTTCGGGTCTGATAAGCTTAGCTAAACTATTCGAACTTCTCGAAGCTTTTTTCAGTACTCGTGCTAGATGGCTAAGGATGCGGTTCTGAGCTGATAGGCAAAGCTGGTCTAATTATAACCCTGTTCTGAGCTGATAAACTTAGCTAATCTGTTCGAACTTCTCCAAGCTGTTTTTAGTATCATGTTGTAATTCTAATCTCGTATGATTCGTTCGATGATTTTAGTTCATACTTTGATCCCCGAACTGTTCCAGTTTACACTCGCGATAGGCTTCTTTTCCCCAAGCTGATCTTAAGTTCATGATATGATTTTTCCCCGAGCTGATTTGAACCTGCGATCTGAATTCGTTATTCTAAGCTGATCTGATTGTTTCTTTTCTTTAAGTTTACGAGTTGTTCTAAGTGCATGAGCTATTTTCCATCTTCTGATTTGTTTCAAGCGCATGATCTATTTTTCATCTGAGCTGCACAAAGCTCGCAATCCGGTCTGATTGCCCTAAGCTGAGTTGACCTTTTTGACCTTCTTAACTTAACCATTATAAGTTGTGTTGAATTTCCCTATTCTGAGTTGACCAAAAAGCCGTGATTTGATTTCTCACCCAGAGCTATTTTAGCTTGATATCTGTTTTCTACCCAGAGCTGAACAGATTCAGCTTAGGTCCACTCTCTGATACTGAAAATCTCAAGTTTAATTATTCTTTCTTTTAGCTTCGATTCGAAGGTAAAACTATAATATGGAAGTTATACCTAATTTCAAGATATTGTTCTTCAACTTAGAGCTTTGTGCTTCGTTAGTCGTAGATATGGCCTGAGCTGATTCGAGTTTCTTCTATGATTGAACTCCGATGTATATCTTGAGCTGATATTAGAATTTCTTCAACTATATACAGTCATACACCCAGCAGTCTTTTCAAATAAAAATGGATTTTTTTTAACAAAACGAACCACTTGTGTGCGATCTGATAGTACAAAAGTTTTAATGACATATGGAAAGATGACGAAGGAGGAATGACAGAAGTTTCCATGCCATATTTCATAAAGTTTAAAGGAAGTAATTTCAAAGTTTTATGACCTATAGCAAATATAACAGACGGTCAGCTTATGGACGTGTGGATGTCGATCGACGGACCGGGATACCGCACAAAATTATGGGAGTGTGGATGTCGATCGAAGGATCGGGGTGCCCCTTCAAACATGAATGTTAATGGGCGATAATTCGCCATAGCCTGTTTACAGATGAGCTTGATCAAGCTACCAGACCAAAGAAGATCTTGTGCGCCACATCTCATACAGAAAATTATAACCGCGGATTTTAAGAAAGTTTATGTTTAATATTTAATTATTTATGTTAAATCCTATGTTTAGTCTATGTGGAGCTTTGCTATTACTAGATTTACCTGCTGATCCCCTAGGCTCACTGGCTCTCATGGTTGTGGGTGAGGATGTTCCTTGAGAGCTAGACGACGTGAGCTGGAACAGATCGAGGAAATGTGTTTATCGATAGACCAGCGTTTTCTTGCTGCTGCAGGTCATATCTCTTTTGTGAATGAAGTTGTATTAGACATTGCATTTCAAATTGTCCTAATATGATTTCGGACGATTTGTATCAAATGATAACTATATTGTTATCCGTATTTCAAACTGTTTCGGTCTGAGCTGTTACAGCCCGTAAGTTGTTTTGTGATCCGAGCTGTATTGCTCTAAGCTGTTATAGGCCGCAAGCTATTTTGTGTTGAACGTCCAAACGACCTTAATACGATTATTGTTTCTCAACCTGAATGAGATCAGCTTGCGCAAAGTCTGATCTGGTTGTTCATGCGTGAGCTGAATCATTTCTTTTTATTGCACAACCATCCCGGAATAGTATGCTTTCTTTGAAATCCTAAAACATGAAAAAGTTGTGTGCTTTCTCAAGTACTTTCGACATGGTTTTTGTGGACTAGGACGTCACAAAAACACCACATTTTACATTCTTGATAACACCAAAAGGTATTCTCATTCCTAATTTCATGTATCATCCTCTATTTCATCTTCACTGTAACGCCCAGGAATCCTGATTATGTGAGAATGAGTGCATGACTAGGCCGAAAATTGTTTTTAGAAAACTAAGTGTCATTTTACATGATTAAGTGTTATTTTATGCTTTATGTTGTGCAAGACATTTTTTTAGTATGATTGAATTCCGAAAGCGTGGACGAGCTGGGGACGACCGAGGTAAATTTTATTTAAATTTAAACTTTCCATTCGATTTGAATTGTATAAAACCATCGTCAAATCAGAATAATTTCGGTTTTAAAACATACAAACAAAATAAAATATTTGGATCATGGTCCAATTCGGCTTTCGACTTTTTCTGGTTTGGATCTTTGGTTCTCTATCGTCGTCTTAATTACAAAGTCCCTCTTTTGGTTTTTCGATTTTCATGAGGGATCTTTTCTTGAAGTAGAATTAAGGACGAGTAATTTTATGTGTACTGCACTACTGCTCATGGGTTTTGTTTCTTTTTTTTATCTTATATTATTTTAAAAATTCCAAGGCATGGATTTGAATGCCATTATAATCGAGTATTTGAGATGCAATCCAACTAGGCTTAAATTCCACTAAAAACAAACGACAGCAAAATCAATCTTACAAAATTGGGTTTTTTATATATGATAATGAATTGTCCGGTTGTTTTCCAAAAAATCATTCTTTTATCAGTTTATCTAAATCTTAATCGTTAAATTTAGCATTGGCCCTAGTCGTGACAAAGCCAAATTATTATTGAATAGGGATATATAATACTGTGTTTCCCACTTGGATTACAGCCTTGGTAGTTGACCATTCAGATGTTTTGCCACAACCGAACTAATGATCTCTATTTCGCCATAACTTGGTCGCCAATGAGTAGTTAATGATCAATGCATGCATGGTATTATTAAGTTTCGGGAATATTAATTGGTACAGTACTTTTCTTTTTTTTTTACATAATTTATCACATTATCATAGGGCTTTTTCACTAGAAATAATATTGTTTGCACCAAAAATATAAAAAGATGCCCAAATATAAAAGTCCAAACTTGCAGCTAAATAAACCCGGACAATCTTGAATCGAAAAGAAGCGGCAGACCGGTTAAAGCGATGTGCAGTGTCGAGTAGATCTCGAGATCATGACCCAAGTTGTATGAATGTGAAACTGAATAACTCCCCTACAACATAAGAACTCCCATGCAACATAAAATGATGGATCTGCTTTGACAGATCCTGATTAAGTTTTGAATTACACAAAACTTGTTATTGTGTTTCTAACAACTCTACCTAAGTGTACAGGATTTAGGAACGAAGAAGAATATCAGCAGGAAGAAGCTTATTGCTCAAAGAAGTGAAGCTGATAAATATGTCCACCCGATGGTTCGCAATATAAAGATTCAGCAGTTGGTTTGGTGTTCATGGAATCGGCAGCTGGATTAGCAATGGAGACGTCCAAAGTTGAATCAGCTGTTCGTAATCAGGCGGAGGCCAAGTTGAACCAGCTGGAGCATAGTAAACCAGCTGGAACGATGACAACCAGCTGCAAGCGCTAAAGAGTAAAGATGAACCAGCTGGTACATGTATTGAGAAGTCTGCTGAAGAAATGTATCAAAGAAGAAGATTCCATTTATAAGTACTGTTGACGAATCTGTTAGCAGTCGCGAGAAGAAGCGACGTCGTAGAGAAGTTATCCAGTCGCAAACTACTGTTCACCAGCAGATGCTATTTGGAAATAGCGATAGCAAAACAATGTCGTTTACATAAGTTGATACGACAGCGTTTTGCTCTTGCGCTAAAGATTCAGCAGGAAGACTTTGCGTTGCTAACCAGTCGCAAGAAACCAGCTGGAAGCAATTGATAAACCAGCTGGACAACCAGACGCAAGCAACAGCAGCATCCAGTCGAGAGCTTATGTGAATCAGCTGTTGCTACGCATCCAGTCGTTGGGAAATCCAGTCGCGAGCTACAGTATCCAGTCGCAGGAAATTCAGGCGCAAAGAATCGTAGAAGTAGCAAAGCGCAGCAGTTGAAGAATGAATCAGCAGCGAAGAAGTTGACAACTTACGAAGAGATATCAAAGCTGGATGTCAACTGCTGAGCGTAATTCAAATGGCGAAAGCGACAAGACGCAATCAAAGCACAAGATGGAAAGAATCAATGGCTGAGATTTAATCGTGCATCTTGCCTCAATTCAAGGGAACAAGATTTGTACTATTCTGGGAAATAGTACAGTGTACAGAGGATGTTTGCAAGCATATGGAAAGAAGACAAATTAGCCATATGAAGCGCTGAACAGATTTGGAATCTATCTAACGGCCATATTTCAAACAGAGGCTATATATTCGAGGAGCGCCATTGAATAAGGTGGACGAATTGCATGAGAGGACGAGAGTTCGAGATGTTGGTGCTACTACAGCGCAGTTGCTAAAATACTTTGTTCATACAGTGCACCAACAGAGGGAAAAAGAAAAGAAGATGAAGCAGTCGACAATCATTCTTGAGAGCACGAATTGCATGAGAGGACGAGAGTTCGAGATGTTGGTGCTACTACAGCGCAGTTGCTAAAATACTTGTTCATACAGTGCACCAACAGAGGGTAAAAAAAAAGAAGATGAAGCAGTCGACAATCATTCTTGAGAGGAGCTTATTGTGTCGACTGCTGAATCTAGATTAGCTTGTATTAGAGCATTTCCCTAGTGTGTGAGAAACAGAGAGTTGAGAGTTTCATTGTATCAATCTCACACACCGAGATTCATTCACATCTATTGGTGAATGAATCTCGAAATCTGTTCACAGTTCCCGTCCAAGCACGATGACATTAACTCATGTGTATGTAGTCAGTCACACAGTTGAGGCTGTTGTGCATTTGAGGAGTCTAGGAGTTCTCACAGCTGCTGGTTGTGGGATTGGGTCTGTACACGCAGTTGTAAGATCAAATCTTCTAGTGGAGCCTTCCGAGGTGGAAGAAGGGGAGATGTAGGATGTTGATATCCGAACTTCCAGAAACAAATATCCTGTGTATTGTATCGTGTTCTTTATTCATTCAGCAAGCATTTACTTTAGCATTGCACGTTTACAGTTCAGCACACATCGCATAACAGCACGCATTTAAATCAGCACTTAGCATTCTAGCATCGCATTGCATACACAGTGAACACACTAGCACTTGCAAAGTCTTGAACAGATTTATGTTGTACATAAATCTGTTTGAGTTGTTTTAAAATATAGGATTCAGTTCTGGTATTTTCCGCATGATTTTTAAATCATACCAGATCTGTCTCCGGTGCTATTCATCGTGTGATATTTTAAATGTTCAAGAACAACGAGCTATTGCAGCTCCAGTGTATTATCAGCAGCGCGCAAAACTGTAAAGGCTTTTAACAAAGCGCGGCTGCTGATTTTCTCTTTGATCCTATTTCCGGGACCATCATAAAAGAAAACGATCAGTGACATGAACAAGAATCAATCATTCAACATTCAGCAAACAAATTGCAAGAAGTTCTGCAAATCACTCAAAATTTCTTAATTTCTATTAGAATTTTCAGTATTCAAATTCAACTTTCAGCATTAAGTTTATATTTCCAGTTTGCATTGCAAATTTCCTTATTTTTGTTGAAACCACAAATCATGTTAGGGGTTTAGTTCCATGATTCCAGTTTATTTCTTATTTTTGGTGTCATATTAGTTTAGGAGATTAGAACTAACGATCAAATTTAGTTATCATTTTCGTTTGATTTATTAGAAGTTATATTTTACATTTTTCATACAATTTGGTGCTGAAGCACCTAGCACGTCCAGCAAACTGCGTAATATACAAACAAATATCTCCTTTAAAATATATTGTAACTATCAGGTGAAATAGAGGGCAGAAAACAAGGTTCGTTTGTTCTCATACATATTTATGCCAAAATTATCCGACATTTACTTGAATGGTTATTTTCCTTCAGGCTTGTTTTGGAGAACGATTGGATGGAAAGCAGCTGTAACACAGGATATGTAGATAACTAGTCATAGATAACATCGCTCTGAGTTCTCACATAGAATACTCATATTTATATAATTTGTGGAACCTTCAATGCGTGAGATCGTGACCTTTTTTCAGATCCTTGAGATCAGGTCTTTGCCTATGCCTTTGTATGATTCTAATCTCATAACATTAACCACACGATGATACATCCAGAATACTGTATATTACATATAGTTAACAAATTTCAAGCAGCAGTCCACGGAAGGCAACAAGCTCGATTGAGGATCGAACCCACTTACATAAACGAAAGACATAGGTGTCCCATGTGGCCGAACACATATTTACAGTTTTTGCTGAATAAGTTGCTTTCAAGAACCTCATTTTTTCCATGTGGGGTGGCTCAATCAACACTCAGCACCCACTCTTTTATATAGTTTATAGTGATCCACCCATGACACAAGCTGCATGTAACCAAAATATGGTATTCAACTCACAAATCCAGCTCAAAATTATCAAAAACTGATTTCCTTTCTACAAAATTCATTAAAACAAAAAATGCATCTTCCAATTACATTGGCTATGATAGCCCATAAAAGTTTGGTAGTTATCTTCACCTTGCTTCTGAGCAAGATAAGAGTTATACAGATGGTTAAGTACAAGAGTATCCTCAACCATTTCTAAACAGTATCTTCTAAGAAAGAGAAAGAATAAATGAACCAAAGAATAAGCCCCTATAACTTAGGGAATATGGTTTAGAAACTCGAGTCCGCGGGACCCTTTACAGGTACGGACTGTGTTCTTAAACAATGGCTGCCACTACGAGAAAGAATGCTCCCTGTTGGTGTTGATGCCCTCGGCCATAATTCAAATCTTAGGCTACGATCACTTCTTGGGGACAGATTTACATGCTCTAAAGCATGAGACTGGAGCTCGGATGGGTAGTCTCTCAAGCATCCGATTCGAGGTCCAGCTCCAGTACTCCACTTGCACGATAATTGCTTCCCTAGTTGGTAGGACTTTGTTTCTCTATGTGAGTTTATTCTTTGCAAAAAGATTTGCTCGGGAACAACCCCCTCTTTTGCTAGATGATGATCTTTTGATGTGTCGGCCTTTTCAAGATCGCTGTTGAATTGCACTTCTGATTCTTCATTTCCATCAATAGGTGATTCTAGTTGAAATTTACATGTAGTTGGCTTCGTAGTTTCGGCTTTTCTCTTGAAACTCTCTATTAAGTCGTGTTTACTTGGAACCAAAAGAGCGGTTGGTTTCCTAATCAAGCCACGAGATGTACTATGCATCTCATTTTCACTTGAAACATGCTTGTAAATGGAGCATTTCGTATGATCTGATTCATCCAAGTCATCTTCAGAAGAATTACTTTTTAAGTCTAGTAATAGCACATCTCCCTTCTTTCCTACAGAATCTTCTTCCATGTCATCAGTCGAATCAAGCTGCATATCATGGTACTAAGATTAGGGCATGCATATACAGGATTATAATTTCCTATCATGTAACATAAAAGAAAACAAGGTAAGCTATACCTTAACATCAGTGAGATCCACGTTGCTCTCCCTGAGAAATGATATGAAGTCGAGAAAATTTTCGGGCGTTGGACGATAATGACCACTATGAGGCCAGATGGCCTATCAAAATACAAATGAAACATGGTAATGATAAACATAAAGCAATTAAAAAGGGGAAAATGAGAATTATTCAAGCGTTATTCATGAATTTCACATTGCTGTAGCCTACCTTTACGATGCCTTTTTCTGCAACTATTCTCCCAGCTGCCAACGTCGCTCCTCCGGCCAAGAAACTCGAGTGCTGAAACGAGCCCTTCTTTTTCTTTCCTACATATAAGGTCCTTGAGGTGCTGAGCACAAATATCCACTTAGCACAGGTTGGTTCTCCAGTGGTATCAAGAAGCTCTCTAGTTTCCCTATATAAGAGATGTCCATCCTCCACTGCAACTTCATAAGCCTTTCTTTCCATCTGCAGCATAAGATTAACGCGGCTATCATTTCAAGTATTCTCCGGAAATGGCATAACAAGTCGTTCAGATCTTTGAAAACAACGACAAATTTAATATTATTTAGAATATGATGAATATTTGATATGGTTTTATTGTCGTCTTAAGAAGGATTTACAATGCATGCTTTCCATTGTATCGCCAGTAAAAAACAATACTCAAATGGTACATCTCACACTAGTTTTAGACGGAACTACTATAATTTACAGAATTACAGAGCAGAGTTCCTGACCATATGAACAACCAAGAAAATTCTATATTAATGTGGTTCCTAATCTGCAAAACAACTAATCAAATTTGAATCTGTTCCTAATCAACAACAAAACTCGTAGATTCTTCACATATATATGTCATGTGAGTTGAGTGCTAAGTTCTTCCCTACTTTCTTGTCTCCACCAACTGTTTATATTATTTCAGTTCAGGTATTCCCAGCTTGGGAAGCCCGTAGATTAATTTTTCCTCATTGAGCTATAGCTCTTACCCAAAGACTGATTTACGAACTCCTCGATAGATCGGATTAAACGAAATGGCTTTGCCTAGCTCCCAACTTCCCAACACTTGGAAAATTCCTTAATGTTCTTTCAACTACATTATGCTCAGCTAGGTCACTTACTGGACACAGTATCACAACATTTCAGGTCCTTACAAAAGGTGATGATTGTCTTCTAGATGAAGAGAAATCAATTAGATCTTTAGCATTGTGTCAGAGATATATTTGTTAAGATGTAAATTCTGTGCTGTGTTGAGTGTTTTCCCTATACTGCTACAAATGTTTAAAATTCAACACAAGCTACTCTGTCAAAATTAAAAAGTTTAAGAAGGTGAAAGAAGTGAGGACTCACTGGACCAAGATACTTGATACATTGTTGCTGAAGCTTTGACCGAGGGCACTTCTCGATAAGATTGAGCTCCTTCCCTTCTCCTATGTCTAGCCTGAAAGAACTTAAATTGTTTAGACAATACAAGAATATCGAAGGCCAGCCTCTTGATAATAGTTTCTGAAAGTTAAAAAAATAGTTACCAGTAGAAGAAGGGCTCTTTGCTTTGTGAATTCAACCACTTCACATAATAGAAATGTAAATTGTGCCCATAGCGGTGCCTCGGATCAATCTGCTCGATACCAATCCAGTTAAATAAGTATTTTGTTTAGTCTATTGTAATAAGATTATGAAAGGCAGACGAGAAAAAATTATTCACTAACAGCTTCAAGCCAATGTTGCAAAGCAAGTTTCTGAGCTTTCCCATTCTTTGACAAGCCTTTTCCAACCTGGAATCAATAAGGTAAATCGCATAAGTTTATCAATGAAAATTAGAAAAAGTAACCTGTGAACGCTTAAGTTTTTGTAGAATGTTACCTTGGCAGCCCTTGTTCTAGCTCTTGACCACCGCGAAAAAGCGCTCTCGTGTTTCTCAAGATCAAAGAAAGAAACCGAACTGTGCTTCAGCTCCGCAAAATCTAAAACTTTCCACCAACTTTGCTCCACAAGAACTGCGCAATCTGCCAACTTTCTTCTAGTTCGGAAGCTCTTGTAAACCTTCTGTAACCTTACAGCAGCCTCATGTTTGGGGCTGCTTGGATCCTTGAGCGGCAAACTTTTTTGGCATATACGATTATCGTCTCCTGGAACTTTTGTATATACCATCGATTGCGTATTCTTCGACATATCTTTAAAAGGTCCATCCACCAAAAGTTTTCCAGAGCCTTTGTCCTCGAAACTTATAGCTCGGATGGGAGTCTGCTGAGCATCGTCCCCAAGGTTGATCGATTTTCCGATGAAGGATTCGATGGCATTCTCTAGATCAAAATAAATGGCAAACGGGCATGACCAAGATACCCCCATGCAATTTCAGACTGGACTTTGGGACAACACAAAACTTCTTCAATAGCACTGCATTATTCAAGGAATCAACATAAATACAGAAGCCTAATCACTTTGTGCATCAGTCTACACTAAACTTCATTAAAATCATATTCAAAGCACAACTATAATCACAAACAATAGTTATTTATCATCACCTTGTTACTAAAAATGAAAGACTAAAACTAAACAATAAAGCACTTCCACCTCCAAGCCCCAATAGACCGTCGAAGATATTCACCAAAATCAGAGACTATCCACAACAGGTTTCAATCCATTATTTTCTCTAATCCAATCAAAGAAGCTTAGCCATGCCAAACAAGAGAAAGGCATAAAATACACAAACTATTCGAAGGAATGCCACTCAAAAACACCAATGTACAGAATATAACACCAATAGCAAAACCCAGAAAATATATGCACCAGTGAACATAGAAAGCTCCAAATAGCTCATCAAACGTAGACATCTAATATCAATGTCAATAATGAAAGAAGATTCAGAAATTTTTACCACAATGTGAAATCTTTGCTACAAATCCTGAATAGATGACGATTTGATATAAGAGATTTTTGGGTTGTATTCTAATTGATTAAGAATAAAAAAAATGAACATGGAAATGGATGAGTTAACGTATTGTATTGTGCATTGAATGCCAGTTATTATAGAGAGATGGCTGTGGCATAAGGGAGAGGAGACACAGTTGCAGAGAGAGAAACACAGAGAGACTGAGAACTACGTGGAATCAACTCTTTTACTTTTCTATTTTCTGTTTGTATTTATAAAAGATTGATTGAATTACGTTTATTATTTAAAATAATTATCAGTTCCAACAAAACAATTATCAGACTTTTGAAAATAAAAAAAATCTCTACTTTATTATTTAAGAAACTAGAGTTTCTAAGCACGAGGTATATTCATAAGAAAGTAATATTTAAAAAATATAGTAGTTTTTTACGATATACATGATTTGATTGACCATCTTTAGATATTATGTTAAACTTAAACAATTTTTTGTAAAATAGTTTATATATATGTATATATCTATGAAAACAAAATAAAAATGCAAAAATAGTTATAATTTAATTTCCTGCCGAAATCATATTATAAAATAGAATTATTTAAAATTCCAGAAACGATATTCAAGATTAGTGAGAATTTAAGATCACTTTAAACTTGTAAAATTATGTCATTAGATATATATTACTAAATAGCTGGATTTATAAGTTTGAAAGCATTTCTTACTTCATCATTAAATGTCTTTGTTGAAATTAACCTTTTGTATTGTTTTAATAAATAGTATAAATACCAGTGATCGACTAGTCTTTTGAGGACATCTTAAGATAAGATAGTCAAGTTGGTAAGTCTGATCTCTGTTAATTAAATTAAAAAAAAAACCCAAAAAAGGTGTATTTTGCTTTTTCGAAATATTTGAATAACATAAAATTTACGACTCATTCAAAGATCAGTTTAATGCCAAAAATTTCACGGCAAGTATTTGGGATGAAAGGCCAAACTTGAAGAACACGTTTCGAGCTCCACTTCAACCTTAGTCAGAAGAATTGACCTACTGAATTGATCAACGTACATTTTAATCTTTTGACTATCCCCTTGATCAAGATATATTTAAGTCATATATATACATATGCAAATGCGTTGGTTTGAGTATATATTTGTATAAGTACGATCTTTTTATGATTTTTAAACTAGTATACTCTACTCGTTTTCACGTGCTTGTACAGTTTTATTTTTAAAAAATCTATTTGGAGTTTAATAATTTTTAAAATTTGTTGGATTATATTATTAAAAGGAACCAAAAAACGCACAAAATTGGCTGTATGGAAAGACCTAATACACGATGGTAAGAAACACAATCAACAGCGAAAACTGCTGAAAATGAAACTTTTAAATTTAGAAATATCAATTTAAGAGAGAAATTAATAAATTTTCGTATTATTTAATTTTTAATGGGGTGTATTCAATGATGGAGATTTAAACAATAACTTTTGTAAACTCCATGAAAGTCTTTTGGTATTTAACAATGACTTTTATAAATTTCATGAAAGTCTTGTGCTATTCAACATTGACTTTTAAAATCTTT